>JAOVVF010000034.1:8734622-8751134 GCA_028565595.1 Duopalatinus emarginatus | reverse complement strand
GCTAGCAGGCTAAAACGTTCACGGTGTAGCTAGCAGGCTAAAACGTTCACGGTGTAGCTAGCAGGCTAAAACGTTCACGGTGTAGCTAGCACGCTAAAACGTTCACGGTGTAGCTAGCACGCTAAAACGTTCACGGTGTAGCTAGCACGCTAAAACGTTCACGGTGTAGCTAGCAAGCTAAAACAGAAACACATTATTCCTGTTTGATAATCGTACATATAAGAGACGGTTGCCAGTGAAATCAGATTAAATAAAACTAAAACACAGTTCATGTCTGGAGCAGTGAGGAATCATAATGATGACTTTGTTTAATGTCCCGGAACGTCATTACAGTTATTATAAAGACCACCATTATAGCGTAATTACTGCAACATGTTATTAGGGACGTATATAATCAGCTGCACTGTGTGTGTGTGTTACATCAACCATTCAGGAGAAAGCATTTGGAATGGTCGGTATGGGGTTCAAAACTAAATGTAAACCTCTAGCTTCTGCTATGTTTGTCTCCATAGAAGAAAAGAAGGCTGCCCAAAGGAACCCCCACCATCATTAAAATGGTTATGGTTGACGCTGAGCAGTTTAAGTTTTTAGCTGGTGGCTCTTGCATCGAAGCCAATTTTACCAGTCACTGTGTTGATATACAGCATTCATGCATGGGATATGTATTAAATTAAAACGTCTTATATCGGTATCGGAATACAACAGACTTATCGGCCGCTCTGCAGAAAATAAGGTGTTTGGTGTCTACAGAAAACATGGGAGGCTACTAAGTATTAGATTGATGTACCAATTTTTTTTCTGCCATTTTAAATATTTTGTTTATGTTACTCTTAACATAGGACATACTAGATTGTGATATACAATACTAAATTTGCTAATATTTTATTGGATAACCTTTAGCTTTAATTATGCAATGTCTCAACAATTATTTTCATCCAAACCTGTGTTCATTTTTGGCCAGGATCTTGTTAGTGGCTGTAAAATGAAAGTGAACCACGCATTGACCTACATACAGGAATTCGACCTTCATATTTAACTCATCCGTACAGTGGAACACACATTCCGGGGGCAGTAAACACACTTGCATCCGAGGCCCTCAGGGAGCAGTTGGCACATCAGTGTGTGTCTTGTCTGTATGGTGGATTGAACCAGGGACCTTCCAGTCACAAGGCTGGTTTCTCTAGTCTAACCACAAGCCCACAGCTGCCCCCACTGGACTGGACCCTGTTGCATCCATTTTCTTGTTATTAATTTTTTACTGGCTGCTAATCATATTTCAAGTAAATATTTATCATTCCTTCCCACTAACTGAAAACTTTGCCAAGAAATACAAATTTACCCATGAGAACCTGAACTTAATTCCAGCTAAAAATGAGAAAAAGTCCCCAAGCAACTGGTTTTTATTAATGACTTGCAGAACACATGCCAGACGTCTTCATTTTCTGTTTGTTTTTTTAGTGAAGCTAAATATCACAATAAAAATTGTGGAAACGCCAGGTATAATAATTAATTTTGTCTGACCCTAATATAGATGTACTATATATCCAGAGATCCGGCTTATTAAATAAGATATAAAGATATAGATGGAATAAATTTGCATTACAGTTTGGAACACATGGTCTCGATTTTTACCAAAAGTCACCTCTCTGATCAAAGCCTGTAACTGGCACAGTCCCTCCGGTCTGGAAACACATGGCAGGTGTTCACAACACAAGCTTGGCGTGTGAATGACTTTGACAGCAGTCGGCCATTCTCTGTTGCCGTTCCTTCGTCTGAGCTTGACCCGCTTGGCATTGAGCCATGCCAGGATGTCGGTGCAGGATGGGATGGCACATACGGCTGTGCAGAGAGGTGGGGCTGCCATGAGTCACCTTCGGGCACTGTAAGGGTCGAATAGCTTTCCCAGTCGAACCGCCTTTCGTTATGAACTGTGTGCAAGGTAACGAGAGCAAGGTGAGAAGCACACCTAGAACCTGCTCCATCGGTTTTCCCACAGGCCCAGCGTGTAGAGAAGAGAAGGAGGAGAGAAGCATGCTGGGAGTTATAGTTGAGTCTGGGCAATGCCAAAAAGTCAGAGGCCAGGTATTTTTTTTCTTCTGTCTGTGATTGAAGAAACAGTCAGTGTAGGTGTATGGATTTGTGGATCTATATAGATATACTGTACAATGAAGAAGAACTGGAACACCAGTCTAATACTTAGTAGTAGTAGTTCCCTCTCAGGAGCATAAAACTTTAAACTACCCGCAGAATGCTCCACCATTCTGGTGTATTCCGAAATGTAGGACTTCTGCATTCCACAGTGTTTTCCATGGCATCCCAAATGTTTTCCATACCATTGAGATCTGGTGACTGAAGTGTAAAAACTCAAAAAAAAACTCAAATGAGTGTTCCTCTAACCATGATTTTGTGTCTCTAGATGTGTGTGGTGGTGTATTGTCCTGTTAGAATAGGCCAAACCCATCAGAAAGAATAAAGGGCATGAACTGGTGTAACTCGTCAGAAAGGAGACACATTGCGTTCACCTGTCTGAGACGTTTGTAGACGTACCAGGGCTCCCATGGAATGCCAGCTAAACAAACCTCAGACTTGAAGATACTAATCAGAAATAGCTGACACTGCCAGAACTTTGTCGTCAGCTGTACAGTCTACGACTGTGCAAACATGAAGGCTGAAGACTTTAGAGATGAAGTGACAGCATTTGGAAATCTACATTGAAGTGTTGAATACATAGGCTGGTGGTGGCTCCATAATGGTATGGGGTTTGTTCAGCTGGTATTTCATGGGACCCCTGGTACATCTACAAACACCAGTTCATGTCCTGTATTCATTCTGATTTGTTTGGCCTCTTCTAACAGGACAATACACCACCACACACATCTAGAGACACCAAATCATGGTTAGAGGAACACATCATCTGAGTTTGGTGTTCTGCCATTCATAGCTCACCATAAGTCACCAGATCTCAACATTATCGAACACATCTGGGATGCCAGAAATCCACACCTCAGAATACACCAGAATTGTGGACCATTCTGTAGGAGGTCTGGTGTTTATTGCCTACAGAATATTTCCACAGGTTTGTGCCACATGGTGGACCTACCAAGTTTTTTCTGGCACTTCAGTGTAACAGATGACCTAATTAATAAATAATTGGCACAGGTTGATGATGTGAGATGTGCATCTTTGTCATACAAGCTGACATGGAGAACATGATATTATAGGGATCACTGTACAGCAATGATCTAACAAGACCACTGTGAGTGCAAAAACAGGGCTTCAGGACACGACTAATGCAGCGAACATCTGTGCACGTGCTTCACTTCCAGCTTCCCCAGTCGCCAGAAAAGGCAAATGTAAATAGGTTTTTGGTTTTGTAATAAATTATAAGAGTGCATGCAATTCCCAGATCCATCCATCCTTGTCTGCAGGAAACATCTGCCTTAAAATTGGGATTAATGAGGATTATATCTATTCAGGATATGGGTAAAAAAAGAGGATTAATCTACAGATGAGGTGCACAGCCTCATTCCTGAATGTGTGAATGCTTATCTGTGCATTTGTATGATTTGGTATTACAGATTCACAGCATTATAAGACTCAGTCACTCTTTTGTATTTCAGCTGACCCAATCATATTTTCCTGTGTCACCGGGTTTACAAGTGTCAAATTCGACCAAATCTCCGAACTCCTGCTTTGCACAATATTATCATTTTGCATACATAGCACATTTTCCTTCGATATGCATGAAACTGTCTGTAATCACGGTGCTTAGAGACGAAACTACATGGCAGTATATATTTTGTAGTGTAAAAGTGGCAAATGGAAAAGGTCACATGTCCAGTAATTAGCCAGAAGGGAAAAGGGCAGGCAGATGAGCAAACCAGAATGTAAATGAGGCTGTAAACAAAATAACAAAAAAAAACCCTGTGATACCTGTAGGAGACAAAACATCCTACGGTTAATGAGTCCACACAGATCACGAGTCACATTCTGGCTGAACTTTGGGTGAGAATTTAAATGAGTTTTACTGTTTCGGAATATTACGGTCAGTAGGTAAATTGGCGGTGAAGGAGCAATGCTTATACTGTCCCAACCATGTGGGAATAAGAGGAGGTCAATATGTAAAGTATAAAACGCTCAAGGCTGTGATGATGTAGAAAAATAATCAACAACAGGTAAAACACAATAAGGTCCGATTAATATTCTTGAGTCCACAAATAGAACACTGACACGCAATAAAACTTTTTAGTATTTATTGCAGTATAATGTAGTATAGTATATTGTAGTTATTGCAGGATTGTAGTATAGATATCTTAATACTATTATAATATTCACTTTTACAATTCAAATGATTTCATTTTCAGTTTACAATTCTCCAAGCAAATTTCACCTGTATTTGAAAATGACAGTAGATTTGTAATAAAATTACAAGAATAAACTGTTTATTAAAATGTTTTGGGATTTAAGATAGAAAATTGGTAGAAATGGAATATAGTAAAATAACTAAAGTAAATTTTTTATTGAAGTGTTTTATTATTTTAAAGTACTCTTTTACAGTTTGGAAGAACTGCTGCAGGAAATTACAGGTCTTTCTTTTTTTCCCTTTCTTTTCTTTTCTTTTTCTTTTTTTTAAAACACTTTTTAGAGAATTGCACTGTATTTGTTTGTTGTATTTGTTTTATTTTACAGTTATATTTCCCAGCCCTAGTGGACACATTGCTATTTTTACAGATGATTTATTTGTGGGCGTGTTGTTGGTGGGTTGTTGTTGTTGTCGTTGTTGTTTAATTGTTCTTAAATTGCTGCTTGCTGTGTATAAACCCAAGGCACTCTTAACTTTTATTTGTAAAGTTGAAGTTGTAAAGTTTCCTACAGCTCGTTTTGCACTGACATTTTAGGAAACGTATTGAACATTTACAGAGAAAAAACAAACAAACAAACTTCCATAACATTCTTATCTAACTATTAAAATCGTGAGGAAACTAACTAATACTAGAAAACTAGTGAAATCATTACTGAACTTTCCAATAACACGTTCGCTGTGAGGCTTCACAGTGTCTGAACATTGCCTTGAATTAATCTTACAGTTCAATATTCATGTGAAACTCTGAAAACACTGCTGCACAATTTTACAATAATTTGTCTAGCAAGCTGAAGGTTGGGGGTTGGGGGTCTTGCTCAGGGGTCTTGCTCAGGGGTCTTGCTCAGGACTCTAACAGTCATCCACAGTGAGAACTTAACTCTCAACACAGTACACCTCTTTTTGACTATTAGGTTAGTGAGTTGAAATCCCAGGACTGCCTGAGAGAACCAATGCTGGGCCCTTGAGCAAGTTTACCAGATAAATAAGTATTTTAATGTATTTTGATAAGTTTGTTTGATTTGAAGTATTAACACTCCTCAGGGGTTATGTGGATGATTCATGGGACATTTTTTAAGATTGCTAAAGCAAGTCTACCTAAATTGTTTTCCTGTTCCTTTGGAGAGAAAAAAGGAAATGGGGTTAGATAACCTTAGGTCACTTTATTTTTATTTTTTTTACAGGTATTTGACCCTTTTGTCAGCGTTCTAACTGTCTTTCTTGTTTTTTTCCTCTGTTCTTCTCTACAGGTCAAAGTAACAAGGACAAAAGCTGCCTTAAATAAACTAAAATCAAACAATGGACTGCTGTCCCAACCTTTTGTCTTTATATGTAAAATGTCTTAACATGATAGTGTCTTAAGAACCATTGGAGGAACGCAAGCTGTGGCGCTGTCACCAGTCAACAGTGAAGCTAACCCGGAGCCAAGGAACTGGACTTTCTGCTTTTCCCAGTCTCGTGTCTGGCTGGTATAAGCAGGAGCAAGAGCGCCATCCTGTGGCTAAGACTCTCACTTCTTCTTTTGGAGGCGAATCCAACATATATTTGAAAAACAAAAATTGACGAGGCTGGATTCATCTATATGGACATCAAGACTAGGGATGGATGTTGAAGAGGAAAGAGTTGATGTTGAAGAGCACTGCGTCCTGATAGACTCCATTAGAATAAACTCACATAACGAATGTTCCATAACTGGTCCGAAATGGCTTTAGTCATCTGATGTAGTGCTGAGTGGTTAATAGAGTAAATTAAGGAGATCTATACATGCGTGTTTACATATGGTGATTCCAGTCATTGTGATTGGAATACCCTTACTAGGTCGTCCGTATGTCCGGTTAACTGTACTCTCAACATGTTTTTAATCTGTATTCTGGATGTTTTCATCTTGAAAGTGCCAAGAACAGTTCCAACACAACGAAACTGCCCAGAGATTTTGAACAGCAGTCAAAAAAAAAAAAATCCACTTATCAATTCCGTCCGTTGGACGTCGTCCTCCGATCAGCTGTATTTGTTGCATGAGGTGTCATGTCGAATCTCGTATTTAATCGGTGATGGCGGGAAACTAGCCTCTAGCTGGCTGGAAAGGTTCTGTGAATATTGTGCTTTCTAAGACGGTGTTCAGTCTCGTGATGAAGAAAATGAAGCGAAAACAAACCTTCTTCCTATTCCAAGTTTTTTTCTTTTTTTTTCTTTTTCTTTTTCATCTCTAACGTGTGCCAGTGTTCAATCTTTTTTCTAGTAGACTAATAATTTGTTGTAAAGTCAGGCCTTTGTGTTTAACTGTACATAGACACCTGGAGGGGATTGGGGGTTGGGTGTGGTGGGGGTGGGAGGGTAATAAGCTGCGCTGTTTTTCAGTAGTGTGATGTGAGAGGAGTGTGTGGTAGAGTTTGTGATGTGGCCAAATGTGCTCTTTTTTTGTGTGTGTAGTCACCATTGCAGGAACCCATGAGGAGCCCTAAAAGCGTGTGTGCTTTTCTCTGCAGAATTGTTCCTCTGACGTCACAGAACTAACAGCATTAGTTTTAGTCCATTAACACACTGCACCGGCTGCAGACAAATCATTTACAAGACACCAGACGTTCGGTTCTTTTACCTCCCGAGTGCACTGTATGGCCTTTTGTGGAAATACTATTAACCGTGCTTCTAAGTGGATACAAAAGGAACACGTTCCTCTTTATAAACTGCACTTTCACTCTGTAGTAATCTTTTATTGAGTCTGGGATGATACAAGAAAGTAAACAACATCATTTAGAGAGGGAGGGAATAACTCACAGAATCTGTATCTGCTGAAAATAGTCGTGTGTTTTGCCAGCACAGTCGCCCTCGTTTTGATAACCGTAAGCACCAGAGGAGTCTCTGCGGTCAGAAAAACTTTCCGACCAGGAATAAAGTCTTTACGCAAAGTGCATCTTCCCAATTAATAACACTTTGGCCTCCTGCTGACAAGCCGAAATGAGCATTTTTCATCACTTTCCCTCATGAATTGCACCGGAGCTTTGATGATTAATCAAGATATCGCAGCAGCGCCACTTTGCAGGCTTTATTGCCTAATAATTCCCCGCAGTCATCGCTCTTAGTTGCAGACGTACAGGATGAATAAGAATATGCTCTGCGATAGTGCGAATTTACGTCGCTGAAAGAGATCACAGCGCGTGCAACATCAGTCTTTGTAATTCTGCCTCGGAAATGAAATATTAAAGTGACAAAGGGTAAGCGGTGTGCAATTGACTCGAAAACCGAACTCGCAGGATTCATTAGCTTATTATGCCGAGTTTATCACATCAGAATGGCTGCGCCACCAGTTATATCTTATATTACGGTTTCTTCTCAAAGACTTGTGTAAATATACAGTATCTCTGTTCCAGACATGGTGCTTGATCAACCCTAACAAGATGAAGCAATCACGCGTCAGGTGCAGTCTCTCACTCTGCCAGCTGGGGAGAGGTTTACAGGATTGTCCATATGTAAGATTTGATGTCATGAGTTTAAAATGGGAGACCATTGTGAATAATGCTTCACCTTTCTCGGTTTATAAATATATACACTATATATGACACCATTCTGACAGCTTTATATACCAAACATCCTGTGTTTAATGAGTCTACGTTTCAAAGAATGGCCTTGTAATAGTATTTAGAAGGTACTTCCGAATTAGTGGTGGAGTTTAGGTCTGTGGAATTCTATCAAGACGTTTTCTTAGGATCTCAGTTTAGGCCTCATCAACCACCAGACAGTCCAACGTCATTTGATCCAGTTTGTTTACTCTTTGGCCGATAGGAATTACGTGGCTCCGGGGTTCTTCAGCCTGGAGGAAAGTGAAGAAACGTGGACTGTTTGGAGGTTCTGGAGGTCTGGATTGGATTTGTTCTCTGCAGATTTAGGCTGGAATGATTGGGTTCAGTGTTGTGTTAAATTTTTTTAATAGACCTTTTTCTATTTCTGTTCCTTTACAAGAATGACTTGTAAATATAATAAATCACAGTGGAACTAAAAAAAAGTGTGGTTTCATTTTTTTCTTGGTAATAAAAGAGGTCTGAAGTGATGAATAATCTCGGCTGCTTAGGTACGTACAGTATGTATAAATATATACTAAAACGTAATACTGCTATATATCACATAATATCTAGACAACTGGAGCAGATCATCTCCAAAAGCAGATATTGTGGGGTTATTACCTGCTTCTGATCTCACAGAGGATCCTGTTTATGATTTTCTCTTCTCTACACACACTCATTAACCTGTCAGTTAAAATCAGGTATGTTTGAGTACAGAAAGTGAAAAGTAAAAGTGAACTATTTGCCTACAGTGAAATGTGATCTCTGCATTTAACCCATCCTTGCAGTGAAACACACACACCAGTGAACACTAGGGGGCAGTGAACACACTTGCCCGGGGCAGGGGGCAGCCCCAAACCTAAGCTCTGTGGACTCTAGGCCCACAGTAAACTATAAATAATTGTGTGGGACTCAAGTGGTGAGACATCTTGGGTCAAAGGTTGCTGGTAAGATGGAGGACCAAATGCATCTGAGGTGGTGTGCATACTACACGCTTGTATACTAGAAGTGTATACTAGTTTAGCGGTTAATCAGTATGTACTTGCTCCACTTCTGGTTTCTTTATAATAACTCGCTAAAACTAACTATATTAGTTAGAAAACATAATTTTGCATGATAAGAATAAAATAAATGTATGAATTATAATACATTATAAATTCCAGTTTCTGCTATTTATAGTGTCTTTGCATTACAAACCTTCAATATATATAATAAGTGACAATTTAAACACTTCTGTCATCAAAATTACTTTAAAATATTAGTCCTGATCAGGAGCCACATTTTTTTCAAACCACTCTGTAACATGTTCTCCAGCACATCCAGACATTCAGTAGGATGAAGGTTAGGTCACTTCAGGCCACTGTGGTGGCCAATTCATGTCTGAAATGATTCAAACTCCTTTAAGAATCAGTTTTTCACTGTTTGAACCCAATGAATTAAAAATCCATTGATGGGATAATCTGATCATTCAGGTCATTCAGTATTCAGCTGACTTCAACGTATTGCCATGTAACATTGCCGAGCCTCGACCTGACCATATAAAGCAACCCCAGATCATAACACTGAGCCTCCAGAAAATCCAGATTTTTGGCCAGTGTATGTATATAAAACTGTTCAATATTGGTGTATGATCACAGCCATTCAGCAGGGTTTATTATTATAGAATTTATGATAAAACACTGATCAGGCCAATCTATAGTCAATCTGTCAATCAATATATATTACATATATGATAGATAGATAGATAGATAGATGACTGACAGACAGACAGACAGACAGACAGACAGATAGATAGATAGATAGATAGATAGATAGATAGATAGATAGATAGATAGCTCTGAAATTTGATCTGGTGTGGCAGATAGCAGACATGGCAGGCATCGAAAGGACGTCTTCTTTCAGCAAGAGACTCCCTGCCAACTAGAGAGTCTGTGACAGCAGGAGAGGAGAATTTGATCTGATCAGTGTTGATCCATCAGGCAAGAATATTCTTCAGAAGTAGTCCCTCCATTGGAGAACCAGAGAACCACAGAAGATGGCAACCTCCCTGCATCCATAGTTTTTTGTGGTTTTTTTTGCTCAGGTATGCACTTGTGGGGAATGTGGGTTTCTCAAGGTATACCCATTAAGCCTACCAAAATCTAAGTTTCGCTATTTTTCCTAAATTTTGACATTATTTGTAAGTGACATCATTTGCAAGATTTACCTCTTATTTGAATATTTATTAATTAGTTAATGTACATTTTAAAATACGTAAATTAGAAATTTTAGGGAAAAAGTCAAAAGTCTGGCATGGGTTTAATTTGTACCATGGTACCATGTAAGCCCATGTGTGTTCCAAATAAGGCCATATCATCATTTATCGATAAAATAAACTTGTTTAATGTTTTTTGATGATGGAGTAAACACCAATATATAACAATAAATAACAAATAAGAGTTTTTTAAAAATCCCTTTTTAACAACATCACAGCACAGACAAGTTCTTCATTGTTCCATCATATATTCTGTATATATATATATATATATATACACTGTATATATATTGTCACACAGTGAACTGTTACTTTCAAACACTTGAAAAGAAAAATTTATTTAACTGGAGGAAATTCTCTATTGAAATACATTACTTAAGCATACTTGGCTTAAATTATTTCACAGTATGGAACACTAAAAAAGACAAAATGAAATATATGCTACAAAACCATGGATGAAGCCGAAATATAGTTTGCATCAAACATTACAGTGGATATTACTGTGCCCACATTCAGATATATAAAGTTTTCTCATTGAATATTACCATGGGCTCGCTGCAGTTTGCATGCATTTTGACCAGCTGTACCATTTAAGCCCACCTGTAAAAAAAATAATAAGTTAAAGTAATTAGAACAATTTCTAATGCATTTATCTAAATATTAATGTTAAATGAGTAACCAAATGCTCACTATTTGTAGCTGACGACCTTACTTTATGTGGCAGTCTAGTGTTAACAGGGTTAGGGGTGTTAGAATGAGATTAATCATGTAAATGCCAAAGATGTGGCTGAAAATGGATGATTTCTGACAGGTCCCAAAACACCAACGTTTTCAGGTGTCTCCTTTCAGGGGTCCCGAGACTGTATACACTTGGGCGGAGCTAACTCAACAATGGAAACTGTGATTTGTATGCAATAAAATAATGTTATTGAAGTAACAAACCGTTTCATTGGATAAAGTAATGGATAGCAAAATAAATGTTTTCCTTTTTTTGTAAATTTACATCAAAGTTGAAAGTAGGCTTAAAGGGTGTCTGGGCTTAACAGGTACATTCACCCTACAAGTAATAGTCACTAATGGTTTATACTCGGATCTGTATTATTTGTGCCTCCAAGACCATTAAACCAATTAGAAAGCGATTATCACGTTTAGGTTCTTTGGGACTTGTGGATATCTGTGACGCATCTGTAATAACAACGCTTCATATAAATCTGGAGCGATCCTGTTTTCTCATACACCTTCGACTGATGAGTTATTGACAAACCGTCCCAACCCATTACTTTCTTCATAGTCTGAACATATTGTTTCTCGATAATACTGATTCCATACGCAGGGTGAAAGCTAGGCTCTGGGTCTCTTTTCAAATTCTGACCTCTATGCATTATTCTACTTGACTACCAGACATCGATGCTGTACTGAATACCAGAGGGTTATGAGTTTAAATCACAGGACTGTCTACCAGAATAGCCACCATAAATAATGCACATGTATGTGCTTGGGTTCAATTTCCTTCTGGTTTTTAAGTCACGGCGGATATGCCCAATGATTCCGGTTGGGTTCCGGGACAAACCGCGACCCTGACGGACTGAGCGGATATGACTGTGACTGACTGACTGGCTGACTAAGTGAGATATCAGTGCTGCAAACATCTGCTAATGTCTCACAGGAATAACGTAAACACAGCAGCAGCAACCAGCAAATCACAATGGCTGAACACATTCCAGATATTTGAGTATTATGAACTGTATTTATTGTGTCTCATACATTGTAGAGTTCTCTCTCAGGCCCCGACTGTGGTTCTCTGGAAGTGAGGCAATCACAACTTTCCAGTCACTAGGATACAAGCTGAAAATATAAATAAGTGAATGATATGAAACGAAGCCTTGATTCAGCTCGCTTATCAGCCTGGCGTCCCTGCTGACTGGGTTATTCATAACACAACAGCTGGGTCTGAATGCTCTTCTATACATTTATGTCGGCAGATGGGCTTTTAAACACGCTACTGAATAACGCTGCTTCCCTCGAGTTTAGCTAAATCAGGCAGTCAGTGTGATCCAAACCCCTGCTCTTTTAACAGCTTGAAATAATAATCAAAGCTAACGCGTGAAGCCAAACAGACAGAGTGAATACTTGTGAAAAGTTAAATAAACATAAAGTTTCTTCTCTGCTGTTAATAATTTATATTTGAGTTTAATTTGCTGAATGAAACATCAAGTTCTGTCGCAAAATGTTACTTTTAATGCTAGCCAGCAAGCTAACATGATCTAACCTGAGAGGGTTTCTGATGATCGGATTCATACTTGAATAAAAACAAATTAGCTGATGTTAGCCAACCAACTGGAAAACTACGAGGGTGAGTCAACATTGATCCGCACTCGGGCTATCCAGCTTCCAAAAAAGACATTATTTTTCCAACATAATCTTCTGCTGTTCAGTACACTTTGTTCATCTGTCAACAATCTTTCATATCCCCTCATAAAAAAAAGTTTAAGCTGAGCTACGAGCTACTAACGCACCTCAGTCTCCACCTCTTTATCAGACATGAATCTTTGTCCTTCTTCTTTCAGGAGACCAAACAGGTGGTGATGTGGTAAGATCAGGACTATAGTGAGGACGCTTTAACACCTCAAAATGAAGTTTTTGATGAGTGTCGAAAGCAGTGTGTGGATGTGTATGTAACAACACAACGCACTTGGATAGCAGTTCTGTGCATTTTGTTTGAATTTTAGGCTTCAGCTATTCAGTGATCATCTTACTGTAATGAACAGGTAGCATGTTAAAACCTGCACAGCAGTGACTGGGGGAGACAGAGACCTTGTACGGGAAGCGTTAATAAGACATTGCGGCCAGCAGAAGTTTTAGTATCACTGGACTTGTAAGATTTGAACAGGACAACTGTCACAAATCAGGTTAGCTCATGGCTATCATTCGTAGTACCGTTTTGCAATGCAGCTTGATATTACACTGAGTAATCAACTTACAGATAAATCATTATCAACAGCAGAACACTGGTGCGTTACAGGATTTTCCCCAATCAATGCATCTACAAAACCAATAATGATACCTGTCTTAGTTGCTTATCCAAGGTCTAGCAAAATCCTTGGCAACGATCCTCAATCCACCCATTAAACTCTCTTTTTCCGGTCCATATCAAACTCCGTTTCCAGGCTTGCTGCCACACGCAGCTGTGTTTATGCGACATGTAATATTTTAATTGCTCTATGCCTGAAATGAGCATTCGGAAAACACGCTTACTTCAAGGCCTTATTTAAAAACCGCAGCGTCTGTAAGATAGGGTAGCGTAAATGACTAGTGTAGCATTTTAGTGTAATGATGCACCTTGGTATCTGCAGTTGATGCCAAGGCCCTACTGTGCTGCACGGCACTGCGGAGCGTGAAGAAAGCTCAAGGCAGCAGAAATAAGCACGAGAATAAAGATATACAGCTTTAACTACGCTTTTAACTGACAAACAGCTTGTGACGACTCTGTGATTTCTCACTGACAATAATGTCTCTCCAAGAATTTCAATTTAGCACTCCTACGCTGCAAACGCGACGGCGTTAATTAGCGACTGGCTCGTCTCACCTCAGTGCGAGACAGCTGTCGTACTCCAGCAGCAGTGTGTGAGTGACGTCCAGGGCCATTTAACAAGCGGCCACTGACTGTTATTTTATCAGTTTGCACTTCAGTGCTGTTTGTGTTTTGACAGATTGTCCTTCACCTAACACGCACTTCTGTAATACATTTTTACACTTATTTATTTATAAACTTATTCAGCAAAGCGCTCTTATAATGAGACGTCCAGAGCCTGACAGGGGTCTTGTTCAAACGGGTGCTTAACCACAAGATGTCTGGGCAGGTATTTTTAATCCCCCCTGGTGTGTGTGTTTCAGTGCATGAGTTATGAGTGGATGAGTTAAATTCCTCTCTGTACAAGCACAGTGGTCAATGAGTCACTTTACTTTAAATGAGTTTTTTCAGTTCAAAGTCCTGATACACAGTCCTGGAATTTTACCCCACAGCCAAGTAACTCAACGGTTACACACAGTAGTAGTACAGGACATTCTGATCTGCTGATCTTCATTTCACACTCTGACCAAATCTTCCTTGTCTCTGAGGTGGTAGTATCATAAAAAAGGGGACATAAAAGATGGGAGCCATTAATATATCCTCTACCTGCGAAGGTGCATGAGTTGGACTTTATAAGAGTGAAGCTTTAAAGATACATCAGTCATCCATATGGTCCAAGATGAATGAGAGCTATAAAGCTGTTCTACCTATTTATACACTAAAGTGTCAGAAAAACTGGTACACCAGTAGTTCCCCCACAGGGCATGGACTCCACGAGCTCACGGAAATATTCTGCAGGCAATGAACATCATACTTCCTGCATGATTTCTGTCTTCAACAGCACATTGAATGGCATCCCAGATGTGTTCGATAACGTCAAGATCTGGTGACTTAGGTGTGAACAGCAAAACCCCAAACTCAGATGAGTGTTCCTCTAACCATAATTTGGCGTCTCTAGACGTGATTTGTTTTGTTGGAAGAGGCCAAACCCATCAGAACGAATACAGGTCATCCGTCAGAAAGGAGGCGCACATAACATTCACCCGTCAGAGACATTTGTAGATGTACCAGCGCTCCCATGGAATGCCAGCTAAATAAACCCTATACCATTATAGAGCCAACGTCAGACTGTGTATTTTTGCACTTGCTCGTCTGTACCAGTTTTCTGGCACTTTAGTGTATATCCAGCCATTTCAACCTTGTTAGGGAAAGTCTATCACCCCCTAGTGTCCAGCAGATGATCAGGCTGTTGGAGAATAAAGATTGCCAGAAGGTTTTTTTCTGATGTGTGCATACACAGGGTTTAACAATGTTATTCTATTGGGTACATATATACATATTTTATTTTTTAGTATTTTATTTTTATAGCCCACTCTTTGCATTAACCACATTAACTAAATCCAGTGACAGATTTATCCGTGTCCAGTGCACCAATAAGGTTTTTTAAACCAGAATTACTAAATTTTATTATCCGATTCATATTTCAAAATTTTTTCATGGTTTTCTGCAGCGGATCTGATATTGTTCATTTATTTCCCCAAAGTGGGGTGGCCTCAGGGTTAACAGATGAGATGTAACTGAGTCATTCTTTTGGTAAGGTGAGACATGCCCCTGTACACAAACCAAATCAGAAGAACATAAGCCCTGACCTCAACCCCAGTAAACACCTTTGGTATAACCTGGAATGCTGACTACACCGCAGGCCTCCTGACCTGGCATCACTGCCTGACTTCACTAATGCTCTTGTGGCTGAATGGACACAAATTCCACAGCCGTTCTCGGAAATCTAGTGTAAAGCCTTCCCAGAAGTGTGGAGAATGCCAATAATGATAATGGTAATAATAATGATAGTCAGTTGTCCACATACTTTTGGCCATATAGTGTAAATAGTATAGTTTTTCTATAGTGTTAGGGCTTGGCAATGAATAATGTAGGCATTACATCACATATCTTTAGAAATGCAGATGAATCTGACATGTTTATTCTCTAACCATAATAAAGTGACTATATGTAATTATTGATTTATTGACTTATTAATTGATTTAGCTTATTTATTGATTTATTGATTTGTTTATTGATTATTTTTTGTTTGTTTTAGTTGTTTCTAAGTTGTTTATTTTACATGCACTTATTCAAATTTATTGTTTTACTTCTACTACTGCTCCAGGCACGTTCACTGGTGTGGGTTAGGGTTAAATACAGATTAATAATAATAATAATAATAATAATAATAATAATAATAATAAAAATAATAATAATAATAATAATAAAAATTTTACTGTAGTTGTTTTCATTGTCTTTATCATCATCATCATCATCATCATTATTATTATTATTATTATTATTATTATTATTATTATTATTATTATTGTTGTTGTTGTTTTCATCTTCTCCATCAACAACATTACAGCCCTAACAAAGGTAATCATCTTATCACATTTACCATAATATTTTAATAAACGCGCCTGCGCGATCTTTTGTTTGTTTGTTTGTTTCTATGATTGTCCTTTAATGAGATTTGAGCGTCTAATTACACACACACACTCACACGCACACACACACACACATACACACACACACACACACACACTCACACGCACACACACACACACATATCTACAATCTATACAGCAAGTATAACAAGCCTAATATAACACACATATCGTTCATCATTATAGCGACAGAAGACGCTTCCTGGGTGTGTGTGTGTGTGTGTGTGTGTGTGTGTGTGTGTGTGTGTGTGTGTGTGTGTGTGTGTGTGTGTGTGTGT
>JAOVVF010000034.1:8709484-8734522 GCA_028565595.1 Duopalatinus emarginatus | reverse complement strand
TGTGTGTGTGTGTGTGTGTGTGTGTGTGTGTGAGAGTGTGTGTGTGTGTGTGTGGGTGTGTGTGTGTGTGTGAGTGTGTGTGTATGTGTATATGTGTGTGTGTGTGAGTGTGTGTGTGTAAGTACATGACAAGGCTTTGTGGTTGCGCTGGTTATATGGGACTTACGGTAAATGTCAGTTAGAGCTGTGAGAGGGGATCATGACGGTTGGGAAAGTGAGAGACAGTGTTGTGGTTATGACTTGTCATGGTGTGTTTTTGAGATTGAGAAGGACACCGGGGTGTTTTTGTTGACTTTACAGACACTGAGCTGTTTACACGGGTCGGACCGCAGCTCGGATGAAGTGAACACGGATTTGTTGTTGTGTCTTGAGCGGAGCCGGAAGTGGGAGCTTCATGGCAGTTGTGTTCTTGTTGGAGAGTTTGAAACAGGACAAGTTCACCAATGTGGACTTGTCTCTCTGTCGGGAATGGGAGATGAGCACGACTGCGTGAATGTGGCGTCGAGAAATATGCTCATTTTCACAGGAGAAACCGTTGGTAACGTCTCGGAGGTGGCCGTGGAAGTTGGGACGCCGAGCTCTGATTTAGGAGAGGAAGCAGCAGAAGACGAGGTGAAGAAGGAGCCCAGTGTGGCTGATGTTGTGGACCTCCAGGACTACAAGGACGAAAGCAAGGACAAGGACACGTGTAGGAAAACGTCACCGGTGGAAATCTTGAGGAGGATAGCTAAAACATCTGTAACTGGTGTGGACAGCAATGTGGAAAGCCCTAGAGAGCTGGAGAACCAGGAGAACCAGGAGAACCGCAGGACACCATGTAGCTCCTGGCTCAACGAGGGAGAAGAAAGTAACTCAGACTTCCCAGATTTCCTCAAATCCTTGGATGTAGAAGATCCTGATCCTGACTCTGACTCCAGAAGTTCAGATGAACGTCACCAGTCCAAAGAGCATGTCTACTGCACTGTGTATTGCATAGCCAATGATAACTACAGGAAACCTTCAGAAACCACACTGTCCTCAGAGCATGGAAGTCCGTCTACGCCTTCGGATCTGTCCGTCTTACCTTCGACAGACTCCAATTCTGATGTGGATCTAGAGCACGATGGTTACCCAGAGCCGTACAAACTGAGCGACCTTGCAGACCCTCCAATGTTGAGCAATGTTCTCTACGTGCATAACATAATCTTACAGTGTCGAGTGTGTCTGGTTGTCAGGTCCATCAGTTCCCTGCACTGTTGCAAAAAGCCGGTGTGTGAAGAGTGTATGAAAACGTACATCAGTTCTCAGGTACCACATTGGCTTTGATGCCATTGTTCTTCATTTCAACTACTTTTCAGTTCTCCACCAGAGCGCATTTTGTGTGAAAAAGGATCTTCTGGTTCGGTGAATAGAAACTGACCAAGCTGATCTCATGAGAAGTTACTAATTCGATCACAATTTGGGTATAAATTGGGGATTAATTTGATTTTCAATTCCCAACACCAATGCTAACTCCACCTCTAAACTTTAATTTCACAAAGGTATAAACTTCGACTCCGCGTCTAAACTTAATCTTTACTATTATGTTTAGATTTTTTACAAGTTTAAACACTAACACCACCTTTAAATTTACCTTAACTTTCCTGACATTTTGCTTTCAGGAAGGATTTATTTAACATTAACCATGTCCTTATATTTACAATAACTTTCATAACATTTAATATCGAAAAACAGGGAAAAAACGCTAACCTAGATTTTAGACAAAATTTCACTGTCAAAACCTTTATTTGGAATAGATATAAACACCAGTCCACCTTTTAACGTTAATGAAAGAAATGGTAAAGCTTTGATTTTAAACAGGTATAAACACTGACCCCGCCTCTAAACAATAACATTAACATTTTAACCTTTTGTTTTCAGACTGGTATAAACACTAAACCCCACCTCTAGACCTAACTTAACTGTTTTAACATTTAGATTTTGAGAAAGGTATAAACACTAACCCAACCGTCTAAACCATAACGTTAGCATTTTAACATTTTGAGAATGTTACACTAACTTTACCTCTAACCTTAATGTTAACTTTCGTAACCTTTTGATTTTTAATAGTCTGAACACTAACCCCTGCCTATAGACCTATTTGACTGTTTTAATATTTTGATTTCAGACAGGTACAAAAACTAATCCCACCTCTAAACAATAACATTATCATTTAACATTAAGATTTTATGAAAGGTGTATATATATATATATATATATATATATATTAGCCCTTTCACTAAACGTAACCTAAATTGTCTAATATTTTAATGTTAGAAAGATATAAAATCTAACCTTATCTCTAGTTATGTTTTGATTTCAAAAAGGTATAAACACTAACCCCCACCTCTAGACCAAACTTAACTTTCATACCATATTGGTTTCACTAATGGTATAAACCTTTATCCTAAACCTGTCCTATGATTTTTTCACAAAGGTATAAACAGTAACCCTGCCTCTAACCTTAATATCAACTTTTATAACGTACTGATTTAATAAATGATTTCTAAACCCCGCCTCTAACCATAAGGTTATATTCGAGTTGTGCAAGTTGTCATGCGTTATAAATGTCAGACCATGTTGATTTTTCAGATAATTGGCTAAAATAATAATTGAATTACATATCTACCTGTAGTAACTAACTGAGGTGAGAGTTTTTTGGGATTTCAGGTTTTACCATTGCCTAGACATACATGTCACATGACGTTTCCTATAACAGCTTATGTGTACCATTTCAAACCCTGAGGCTCATTATTCAGTAACTGTACATGTAAAATAATGCAAATGATGCTGGTAATGGTATGTTGTTAGTGGAAAGTGGTGTGCTACACAGACACCAGAGACTCTTGCGGTGAAACGTGTTTGTTTGTTAAAGCGTTCTGGAATATTAACTCCATGTTTATTAGTTACAGAAACGTATTCAGGTATGATAGATCCCATGTCTTCAGTGTATCTAAGATGTAATTCATGTGGGTGGCTTACAAATCCAAAGGCTAATAAAATCTATCGTAGATCGCTTCCGGAGCAGCCAAAATATTGACATTAACTCCCAGCCCTCTGTCTTTCTCGCTCAGTTATTGTACGTTAATGGAAGCCTGCGTTCAGTCTTTCCTGGGTAGTTTAGTAACGTGTTTCCTGGCTGCCGTTCCGAGTCTCCTGCATCATCATCAGTAGAGTCAGTGCGGGAAATGAGGCAGTGTCGGTAAAAGCCTAACATATTACTGTTTACACAAAAAGGCACCGAACAGGGTGTCATCAGGTTTAAACTTAGATTCAAAATAAACGCCTGAACATACTGAAAGTCGGGGTGTGGGGGGAGGGGGGTGATATTCCTGTGATATCTGCGTTGCAAGTCTTATGACTGCTGTAATGAGATTCAGCCTGCCGAGAAGCAATGACAGGTTCCTTCCTGGGTGTTTCTGTATGTGTAGGCACAGGGGAGGAGGCTGGAAGTTGTGTTGTACTGAAATTGATTGCTTAATCACAGAGCACAGCCTCTCTAGGCACTAATTACATTAGCGCCCTGTTCAGTGGAAAGGGCTGCGTGCAGGCTGCAGGCTTCAGAGATCGCATTGGCGTAATCGAGTAACACCGGCTCGCCTGTTGCTGCTTTTCTTCCCTAATCTCGTTTGCGCTCGTATGAATGATCTTGCAGGGGTCAGAGAGAGGCTGATCTGATGAGTACGATATCCTCGTCTAATGTTCTCAGACTTTCTTGTAGTTCTAATTGTCCGGTTGAGATTTGTTTTGTGCAGAAAACACACAAGGTTGGACTGTACAATACACGCCCAAGCACCAGAAAAACCTAATGCATGGCAGGTAGGGGGGGGGGGATTTCTGTGTTCCACAGCACCTCATATGACGTCCCAGATGTGTTCAATAACACATAATAACACATAATAAAATGAGTATTCCTCTCACCATAATTTGGTGGTTCTAGATGTGTGTGGCAAAGCGCTGTCCTGTTGAAAGAGGACAAACCAATCAGAATGAATACAGGACATGAACTGGTGTAACTCGTCAGAAAGGAGACACACAGTGTTCACCTGTCAGAGCCGTCTGTAGATGTACCAGGGGTCTCATGGAACGCCAGCTAAACAAACCCCATACCATTATGGAGCCAACACCAATCTGTACCAGTTTTCTTCTTACAGTACCAGTTTTTCTGGCATGTCAGTGTATTTATCATTATAAAATTAGAAACAGTTTTTTTTATTAATCTTGGATTTCACAATATAAACCCATAATGTGTCTTATATCTTATATGTGCCGGGGTGGTGGTGGCTCAGTGATGATTCCTACTGATCAAAAGGTCAATGGTTCAAGCCCCAGCTCCACCAAGCTGCCAGTCTTGGGCCCTTGAGCAAGTCCCTTAACCTTTTCTGCTCTATGGACACTTTATCATGGCTGACGCTACACAAAGACATCATAAACGTAAATGTCTTGTAGCAGGAACTGTCATCCAAGCTGCCGTTATGATTCAAACACCTTCTGGCCTTGAAGGATTCGACTGCTGTGGTACTTTTTTATTTACTGAAATGAATCTTCAGTCAACAACGGTACTCTGTTGTTTATTACACTGGGGTGGTGGAAAAAAAATGATTCCCCCCCCCCCCCCCCCGCCACTATATCTTGGATGGACCCAGAATTGCAGTTCCTATGTTTTTCGAGGCAGGGTTGCACAACTATTATGTGAAATGATTCTTGCCTACCAACGCTGGTCATGTTCGCCCATATGTCTTTTTACAGCCACACAGCTGCCATAAGTTCGAGGTTTTCCCCGAGTTCTTGTAGTCACGGTCCACCCATGGAAAGGTTGCATGTGAAAATCCAAACTTCGCCAGAAAACTGCATTAAACATCGCTTAACTCCTGATAACTTTGAAGCTTTTATAGATGTCTGTCACTTCGGTGGCATTGCCATGTATTTAGCATAGAGTGTATTGCGCTTCAGTGTATGGTGTGACACACTGCAGCATTTTTTCAGTTGTGGCACGATGTAATGGGATTGATGCCTTTAGCTGGTTTGACCTGTTAAAACAAGGTTCGTCCTTAAGTCTGGATCTGCACACCGTCATGATGTCTGGCTGGGGTATTGTGCCAGATGATTAAGTACACCAGTGTTATGTATTCATTCATTAAGAATTCTGCAGTTAGGCTCCGCCTATAATCCGCCACAGCTCGCTCCATTTTATTTCACGTTGTCAAGATAATAGCCTGGTTAATAGCCTGGTTTATGTTAAAAACGGTAGCATTTCTAAACACACATGTGGTTGGTGTGGTACAGTGGTAACATCATTGGGTTCCCATGTGAGAGACCTGGGTTCAATTCCCGATCTGGGCAACCAGTCTGTATTACACCAATAAGGGTCCTTGGGCAAGACTCCTAACACTACGTTGGCCTACCTGTAATAACCTTGTAAGTCACTCTGGATAAGAGCGTCTGCCAAATGCCGTAAATGTAAATTTAATTTGTCTACCATGTACGGTTTTTTGAGAGGTGGGAGGAAACCAGAGCACCCAGAGGAAACTCACATGTACACAAGGCAAACAAACCAAACTCTTCACAGACAAGGACAAGAGCGAGGATCAAACCCACAGCTCCAGGTCTCTGAAGCTGTGTAACACACGCTACCTGCAGCACCACTGTTCTGTAAAAAAGAAATATCATTTTTAAAAATAAATAAATTTCAGTTTGGTATAAGAGGAAAAATAATTGGTTAGTCCATTACTGTTTATTATACCACCGTTAGTTCCGACCCTGCAATCTGATTGGTCGAGTGACGTTCCATGAGTGCCGTTATTACATGATAACAGCACTGGGACCGAAGCTCTCCAATATCACTCCGCCACATGCACATGTAACCGTAGGAGCGACGCCAGCGTTTACCAGCCAAACACCGCAGTCATAAACAAACCAGCAACATCTGCCTAAATGAATTATAATGAGTTTATAAATCCTGTTTTATAAATGGATGTATTAGTGTTTATTATCTGTATAATAATTATTGGGTAGTTAATGATGCTCCTCGACTGTTATAGTCTGATGTTTCAGCAGCGAGCCGTTTAGATATAACTATAACGCTAACGTCACGCCCGCTACGGCCGATTTAAACTTTATTCTTGCAAACACAGATCAGATCTGAAAACAGCTTTAAATCTCGCTAACATCGTTGTAATTAGGTGTGTACAAAACTGCGTAGAACACACAGCTTAATTGCGTTCTGCGACATGTATTTTCCTCAGTGTAAAAGTTAGCTTAATGGTTAGCTTTTTTTGCTCATAGGTAAAATTTTTTTTTAACTGAGGTCAGTAAACTGCTTTCAGTTATTTATGGTTAGCTTAAATTGCCAGTCTGAGGTGGCCAATAATAGGGGTACCTACATTGGATGTTTCAGCAGAGGGCCGTCTGATAGAACTATTTTACCGTACGGAATGTTGCTAAACAAACAGATTGTACTGTAAACGTCGATAATGGAACTGTGGTCTAATCGCAGTAATACACTTGAGGTCCGTGCTATATCGTGATATATTGGCACTGGTGTACTGATCTACGACCACACCAGCGCTGATATCTCACGATATAGCACTCCATCTCATGTATTACCGCTTAAGTAACCTGCACTGAATATTGTATTCTAAATGAAATGAAGTATTTTAGGTGTCGCATCACGGTCATGTTATACCACAGCACTCAAATCTGATTGGTCAGATGATGTGGGTTCATTTTTATATCAGCGCTCCTGTAACCTGAATGACAGGTTCATGTTAATACACACTTTTTATTTTTAAGACAATTTCAAAAAAGTAGTTCAGAGTACACTGCAGTGCCAGAAATACTAGTACACCAGTGTAATAAGGGAATGTTGCACAGTCGTCATGCTCACGTTTGTTGATGACCCAGCATTGACTTACAATCTCACTTCTGGCCGTTTTGCAGGGCTATCGCGTGAAACGATTCTTGCGAGCTGACGCATCTTTAGCTGGTTCTAATAAGATATTGTTTCTATAGTAGCCACTCATAAGAACTGTTAAGACAGGATTAGTTTTACCTGAAGAAAACAACCTGTAAACAAAACCCAGGTTATTTTAATCCCATGCATTCTGTCATATCCTGTGGTAAGGGAGTTTTTGTGGTTTTTCTCAAGTATGGAGGTGCTTCGGTTTCAAGTATGGACGCATTCGGTTTCATCGTGCAAGGCACAGATGCCTCGGAAAGAAAGGGTACAACACGAATAATAAAAAAAAATAACTCTGCTAGTCACGTTTTCAAAAAAAATAACTCTGCTAGTCACGCTTTTTACATGAATCTGATGAACCGTCTAGGAGGAGTATATAAAAATGGACCATGTGTCCAAACACATAAGCCCAGTTACCTCACTTCCTGTTGGGTGTGGCTGATTCAATGTATATACAAAAGTTGTTCGTCTTGGTGAATCCTACAAGCTTACCAAATTTGGTGTGTGTAGGTGAAACTATATGCCCACCACATGGGTCCATGACATAAGGGGGTGCTATGGAGTCACTGGGTCACGCTCAGGTCCACGCATTTTTGTTGAATGTGTCATAGTGGCAGTGTGTGTACAAAATTTCAGGAGTTTTCGTGCGTGGCAATTACCTCAGAAAAGTCTGAATCAGATGGGAAAAAGAGAAGGAAAAAAATTTAATAATAATGATAATAATAATAATCCAACGAAAAACAATAAGGCTTCGCACCGATCTAGTTCCGGCCTCATGCACCTCGGTGCTCGGGCCCTAATAAATAACAAATGATGTACAGTAAACTCTGCTAGTCACGTTTTCAGGTCCAGTAAAAGACAATGGAGTAAAATTCAATTAAAAGGGAAAGCATAATGCAGGCAGTCCTGATTGGACATGTGAAGTGGTTGATCACTTCATCGAGGCTTTTATGAAGGTAACAGCAAGGACGTGACAGCTTTCCAGTCTTCATATCCGCTGTGTTGAGACCGAGCGAGTGCAGCTCAGTCGCGTGTGACTGACCTTAAAACATGCTGAACATGCAAACTGACGAGGTGGTGAAGATTGATTCAGGCTCGATTAAACGGATCAAATGGTTCACGTGTTAATGTTTGCACTCTTTCTGCGGACGGATGGGAGGGAAAGTCCGCTTCACAAAGTGTCCGGTAACGTCAGAGAGGTGTAATGGAGAGACTTGTTACACTTGGTGCCGGGATAATCTCTTTCATTTAAAACTGAACCCCATCTAAATATTTCTAATGACTTAAATTGTTCCCTGATTGCTTTTAATAAGCACTTTTAGATCTGTTTATTATTTGTAGGCATGTCGAATAAGTACATGGAGACATGTTTTGATGACCATGCTGATGTTTGTTTGGCTAATTATTAGCATGATAACAGACCAGGGACAAGTCCATTTAGACAACAGACCCACCGAATGATTATACAGTCGTGTTATCCGTTAACCGTCTCAGCCTCCTCAGGTGGAAGAAGGAAATTTTAAGTCTGGTGATAAGAGACTTGCTGTAATGATACCAGTAATACCATTACATCTCTTTTGTTTAGGAGTTTATGTTCTTTAGTTGTTAAGTGCAGTGTTTTAATGCTCACTCACCATGACTTCACATCAGCTCAGGTGTCTCTCATATTCTCATAACTGGTTCCACAGGTTCCTTAGGCATGTTTGTGTGTATAAGAGTGAGAACGCAGTCAGTCGGTCATTGGCCGTATGCCCGGAGGCTTACCCTGGGATATGAGTGCTTTGCTCCACCGCATTAGCCAAACCAGGCTAATAAGTGAAGGTAATATTAGTATGAGCGTGAAGTCTTTATCACTGATTGTTCTTGACGGTATTTTATGCTCAGTATTGGCTAGCGTAGTCTCTAGAGGCTGGAATGAGATGAAATATGAAAGTCTTGGGCTAGCAAATTAGGTACGCCGAAGTACTGTTTAAGTACCAAGTCACGTCTGTAGTAATTATGGCCATTTTGCATGGGAGTGTGTAGTTCAGAGATCTTTACTAAATGTCCTCAGTAAGTACACCTGGTTGTCACGCCAAAGAATTTAGTTCATCCTCCATACCTACAGCTTATGTTAATATAATCAGGCTGTTTCGAGTTTTGTTTAAAAGTTCTTGCTGTAGAACTTGGTGCTGAGCTTTAGGTAACATACCGTATTGTACATGCTGGGTCACATGACCATAACATACATGCTGGGTCACATGACCGTAAGCTACAAGCCGGGTCACATGGCCATAACGTACCTACTGGGTCACATAACCATAACGTACATACTGGGCCACATGACCATATTGTATATGCTGGGTCACATAAGCATAACGTACATGCTGGGTTACATGACTGTAACATCACTTCACGCGGCCATAAAATGCATGCTGGGTCACGTGATCATGACACATGTTTTAACTAAACTTGTGCCAGGAAGTCAGTCACTTACCTAAAATTCATAAGTGTTTTATTATTATTATTATTATTATTATTATTATTATTATTATTATTATTATTATTATTATTATTATCATTATTATCCTACAGCTCTTCCTGGAGAGCAAAATGTCTCGTGTAATAGGGTGTAATAAAATCTTTTGACATTTTGGCCAACAAAGAAGAAAATATATGTTAGTTAAATGAGGTTATTTCCACTAATTGTTTTATGGAAGGTAAAATACAGTGTAATTTGATTGAAAGTCAGGACTAAAATCATAGTAAAGAGAGATATATGAGTAAAACCTCCAGGCTTCAGGGAAACGCAAACAGCAATTTTATCATTATAAAACTTATTAGTAAATATTTATAAATATTTCATTGTATTTTCTATGATCTGTCTTGGTGTACCTCAGGGCTCAATGATGGGTCCACTCGTTTTTATTCGGACACCATTTTACTGTTTTATAAAAAGAATTTCTACAAAAAGGCTCCGCAGGGATACTTACAGTCTGTGCTATGAAGCAAGACTATCACCACAGATTATCACCACAGATGAAGCAAGATCAGGGCTGCCATGTGATTTCATGCGTCAGCCTGCAAATACTGTGAAAAGTCAAAATATGGCTGGGCTGGTATCACTAATGTCTATCATTTGGATTAACAGTTAACATGGGATGCCATATTGTCAATCACAGTGACCCTAGCCAGTCTTGGGTGTCTGTGTTCATGTATGTCCATGTATATTTGTTAGCAGATATTTATATTGGGATATTTACTGTGTGTATAAAAAGTATCATATAATAGATTAGCCACATCGTCCACCCCTAAACTTCCTCGAAGTTAATCAGCAACTTCTTCATCCCCATCTTTGTAACCGATCTCCTCGTCCTTGCTCAGCTTGCGTCATTGCGCATCAGCAGGGACCATGAAACTAAGCCATGTTTCCCACTGAGGGAAGCCAATGAGGTCCAGTTGCCCTTGGCTCACACCAGCAGAAGCATCTGCCCTTGTACTAACAGCACCTAGTGGATGTCGGGAGTCTCAGGTTACATTTGTATCAGGTCTCTAATTTCAGTTTTATATACATGAAGGTTCAAACTCTGAGCCATAGCACTGTTCCGTTTCCAGCCCGCGCGTTTCGGGTTGTTTTCCCACCCTGTTGTCGTCGTGGAAACAACGTGGCTGATTTCAGGCTGTGGTATGTCTTTTGTTTTAATAAACGGTCGACGCTCATCGGTTTACCAGAAATGAAAGCGAGCCTACAAATGTGGAATTCTTTTCTCCGAGCATACTTTATATCACCATGACATTTCTGGAAATCTGATGAATAATATTCGTTGATATCCGACACTTCTAGGTTGATGGTAATAACATGGGGTATTAATAAAAGACAATAGACAGTTCAGTTTCAGGACAAATTTGGAGATGCAGACGGTCACATGGACTTTAGTGTTATTGCTGGGTGTGTTTGCTATTATTAATGTTCAGGAGGTGTTGCTCAGATGTCTGACATTATCGCTTGGCTGAAGAAACATTTTAAGCCGATTATTTGTGTTCATTAATCAACACATAATAAATACATCGGTTTAAATGTGGCTTCTTAATGACAACGTCATGATAAACATCTTTGGCATCTATTTCACTCCCTAAACAGATTTCACATACTTTCACTTTTAATATTTAATCAATCAGGGATAAAATAAGAGCAACAAAACATTTCTATGTGCTATTATAGGGAAATCATTGACTTGGGAGAATAACACCATGTACACTTCGTGTCGCACCACGTCACACCACCTCTTTGTTGATTATTCACCTATAACAGAATGCCACCAAGTTTTTTATTTCATGTAGTAGTGTTGGATGGTGCAAACAGTAACAGCACTGTTGCTTTCAACACCTTCACTGTTCTATTCAATGTGCACTGAAGTGCCAGAAAGAAACACTAGTACAGATCAGTGATTGCTCCATAATAGTATGGGGTTTGCTTAGCTGGTGTTCCATGTGACCCCCGGGATATCTACAAACATCTCTGACAGTTGAACGCAATGAGTGCTTCCTTTCTGAGGTGTTACACCCGTTCATGTCCTGCATTAATTCTGATGGGTTTGGCCTCGTCTAACAGGACAAGTACGCCACAATACACGTAAAATTATGGTTAGAGGAACAGTAATGCAGTGCAAGAAAAACTGGTTCACCAATCTTATACTTGGTAGGTTCCCAACAACAAGTCTGTCCTATTTTGTGGTGTAGTGTTGCTGTGTTCCACAGCGCGCTGCATGGCATCCCAGATGTGTTCGGTAACGCTGTGACCTGGTGACAAACGGCAAAACACCAAAATCAGATGAGCGTTTCTCTGTGTTCCAATGTGTTACCGCATTGTCCTGTACCAGAGGTCTCATGGAATGGCATGGCTAAACAAACCCCATACTATTACTACAAGATTTTTTTTCATTGTGAGAATAAAGGCATGTGTGATCTTGTGTTGTAGCCCCACCTGGATTTTTAAATTCGATATTTAACAACCATTTAGATAATATATTTACCCGGCAGAGGGCAATACCATGATCAAAAAGGTGGTTTGCAGTGCAGAAAACATAACTTGGATAATAATTTAATAATAATTTCTGATAATTTCGGATCTGTTCACGTTCTCCCCTTTCACCTTCCATGACTTTTACTCGAGGATAAATGAAGTGTTTTATCTAATTATTAGTTATGTTAACTAGTCATTGCGGTTCCACTTAGTGCTTAGTGACTGAATGTACACATGAAATTGGCAATAACAACACGAGTCCAACAACAACAGCCTCTATACCAAAACACTGACTTTACCTTTGCTCTTTTTCTTACCACCTGGAGAACTTTTAACAGATTTGTACTTTACTCAGTCGTAGCTATTATACAGGCATGAAGTGAACAGGTTCACTGAGGAGGCACCTGACACCTCATCGAACCAGTCTTAAAGTATCAGTCAGGCTCAACAAGCTGATTTTTCTTACAGGATTTTCCGTCTCGGTAGGCTTCATTTGCGGCAGGGTTATGAGAAGTGGACTGAAACTGGAGATTGAGATCATGTTGAGCAGAAATCAGATTTTGATGTGAATTTATTATTAAATTTGAGAAGGAATCATTTCTGGACAGGAGAGTCCACAGGTCTGGTTTGTATACTAGATAAAGAATTGTTTCGATTTCAGCAAGCGGAAGAACATATTCATTTTAGTGACCTAATAAAAGAAAGCAAAACAGTAGAATAGTAATTGTAGGAAAATGTTATTTTATAAAGACATCATTACATTAAATGTATTGGTTTACAGCAGGCTATAGACTATTTCATGTGTCTGCTAACACTCACCCTGGAACCTTCTCCAATTAGAAGTAAGTAGGTGGTAAAAGGGGAGCAAAGCTGAAAAAACAAAACTTAACTTTAAGTTTAACTTTAAAACCTACTCAACCCAGACTAAAATACTTTTGCTGGAATTGCTGGAACTGTGATGTAAAAACATTACAGTAAACATTATACAACGGATATAAACGTCTACAAGCCCATGTTAAAACGGCAGGTTTTTCTAATGTAAAATAAATTGACCTGGATGAATCATGTCGAATGGTTTTCTACCTTTAATGTCATCTATAATCTGCACAATTTAACTAAAAAACAAACTGAAAGCTTTTAGGGGGAAAGTAAACAAACTTAGAATCATGTGGTTGCATAAATATACACACCCTTCAACGATTACTTTGTTGAAGCACCATTTGATTTTATTCCAGACTTTCCGTCTTTTTGGATAGGACTTTGTCGGCATGGCACATCTTCACTTGGCAAGCTTTGCCCACCCTTTCTTGCAACAGTGCTCCAAATCTGTCAGATCTTTTATTGGATTCAGGTCTGGGATCTCTCTGGACCATTCCAAAACTTTTATTATCTTGGGTTCACTGTTGTGCTGAAAGGTGAATTTCCGTTTTATCTTGAGATTTTTAGCAGAGGTCTGAAGGTTTTGTGCCAAAATTGACTGATATTTGGATCATAACTGTTCATAATTCCCTCCACCTTGACCGCAGACCCAAAGTATACTGCTGCCACCACCATGCCTCACTGTTGTGTATGGTGTTCTCATAGTGAGGCATAGTGTTATTCTCGCACCAAAAATACCTAAAATTCTGGCCAAAATGTTCAGCCTTGGTCTTATCAGTCCATAACACATTTTTTCCCCACATGCTTTTGGCAAACTTCATGTGGGTTTTTGTCAAATTTAGCCAGGCTTGTCTGGCCAAACTTGTTTTTTATGTATTTCTTTGTAAGAAAAGGCAGCTCAGACATATGAAGGATATGTGGGGATGTTGTCACCTGTAGTACACAACCAGTACTTGCCAGAAGTACCTACACCTCATTTATGTTGCTGTAGGCCTCTCAGCAGCTTCCCAGATGGGGTTTCTTCCTGAGCTTTGATCAGTTTTTGAGGAAGGTCCAATTCTTGGCAGTGTCACTGTCATATTTTAATCCACTTTTTGATGACCGTCTTCATTGTGTTCCCTAGTATATCTAACGCATTGGATTTTTTTTTTTACCCATCTCCTGACTGATACCCTTAACAGTGAGCTCTTTACGGTCCATGGCTTTTGCTGTAAGATGCAGCTAAGTAAAAGTCAGGAAGCTCCTACCAGAACTAGAACTGAACTGTATATGGGCTGTGGGTAGGGGTGCAAATCTCTGTGTCCGGCGATTTAATTTGATTCTGATTTTTGGGGTCACGATTTGATTCAGAATCAATTTTCAATTCAGGAACGTCTTTCCTATTTAAATGGTTAAAGATTTTGTTTAAATTATGGGATTTACAAGATGAAATGACAATGTAAACAAATAGAAAATTTTTTCAAAACAATACTTTTAGGTTCCTCACTGTATAAAAAAAAAAAAAAATACCAGAAATTGGGTTGTGATAAAATTCTGTAATTTAAATGACCAGTATTAGGTTCACTTAGCTGTCTGACTTTTTCTTAAATAAAAAAATCTTTCAATGTATAAGTCATTCAAAATATATGAATACAAATGTAAACACAGACTTCAGTGCAACACAGTGGATTAACCTTTAACTGAAAATAAAACACAGACTTTAAAGTCATAGTGCACTAGTCCGCTAGCAAGGGAGCTGTGCTAACTAGCTTGCTGTACGGTGGCCTAGACGGCCGTCTTCTATAGTGGCCGAGTGAACACGTAATGTGCAGTACGCTCAGGAGTAGGAGCGGCAAAAAATAAAACTTAAACGCATTTTAAAATCGATATTTGGGCATTTTGAATTGATTCAGAATCGCCAGGACTAGGAATCATGATTCTTTAAGGAAACGATTTTTTTTCAGCACCCCTAGCTGTGGGGGTGCTAAAGTCTATCCTAGAGTATATTGGGCAGAAGGCAGAGAAACACTTGCATACCTAGAGGCAGTAAAGTATCTCTGATTCCCCTGACTGCATGTGATTGGACTGTAAAAGGAAAGCCACACTGACACAGGGAGAACATGCAAACTCCTCAATGAAAGGATCCTGACCACATAGCTAGGGAATCGCAGACCCTACTTGCTATGAGGTGACGGCACTACTTTCTGCTTCTTGCAGTATGGGTAAACTTTGTTTCACTAACAGTTATACTGTTTAATCCCTCACAAGCGCTCCGTCATGTGAATTGTGCTGTCGTTTGCATGACTCTGCACTAAACATTTCCGTTCCTGCAAACTTGCTATTTTTTATTTGTGTGTCATGTAAATAAGCGTTGTGATAATTTAGTGTGTTAGTAATTCACAGACGTGTTTCAGGGGGACTGGTCGCGGTGGGTGCGGTGTCAATTTCTTTTCTGACATCATCACAATTTAGGAAAGGAGAGAACGAATAAGAATCATGTGTTAGTGTAATGATGTCTGAGATTACACCGATCAGCCATAATAATAAAACCAGCTGTGGACAAGACGTCTGAAGGTGTTCTGTGGTGTCTGTGGCGCTAAGACATTTGCACCCTTATGTGAATCTTCTGTGCGATCACACAAGACAATCTAGACATCACTGAGCCTTGGGTGCTCATAATCCTGTCACCGGTTCACTGGCTGTCCTTCCTTGGACATGGACATGTTTGTTAAGTACTGACCACTTAATACCAGGAACACCCCCTAGGTACGCTGTTTTGGAGATGCTTTGACCCAGTCAACTAGATATCACATTTCAGTCCTTGTCAAAGGAACTCTGATGCTTTCGCTTGCCAATTTATTTATTTTTTTTATGTGTGTGTATGTTACCAACACATCAGTTTTGAGACCTGACTATTCACTCTTGACAGGTGCCATTGGAATACATGAGGCCTAGTTTAATAAATGTTATTCACGTCACCTCTCAGTGGGTTTTGTGGTTTTATCGTCAGGGCTGATCAGTGTGTTAATATAAACTTGAAGAGTTTCACTTTTAGTCATGCTCAGTTCGGTGGGGGAGTCATTTTCTCCTAGTTGGAAGAAATTTGTACCATTACGTAGTTCTTAAGAACGCTTTACACATTCTTTTTATACACATACATGCATAGGTACACCAGTGAGTTACTGAACTGGTGCTCAGTAACTGTCAACTTTACTCATTATTATTATTATTATTAGTAGTAGACGTTTTCCACTTAATGCTTAATACTGAGGAAATCTAAGCATATAACCATATCCCGAGAGCTGCAGATACTTTACCCACATCCTAAACTGAACACTGCTGTATTAAATAGTTTGTAAGTACACCATTACTATTTATGGTCTTGTTGGTCATGCGGTTTGGGACGCAGCGTAGAGTTCTGTGTGAACGTGTATTTCTTGGCACTCGCAGGTATGCGATTAATCTGCATGGTGCAGCACAGTGCAGCACAACACACTTTATGAGATAATGTTCTCTGAGTAACTCGTTGTTCTTCTGAGTGAAATGACACCATTTAACACCCAGCAGCTTTAGTAAAAAAAAAACCAAAAACATCCTCCCGGGACAGACGCTTCCTGTTCTATCGTACAAAGATGCGTCAGGAGGACGTCCAGTAGCTCGTTAGCCCCCCGAAAGCCGAAGTTTTAAGAGTGATGTCTGGAAAGAATCGGGTTTGTTTAGAGTTGACAGTCTGCGTCCTGTTGTCAGGGTTTTTCATCATGTTAGCTATGTTGTGGAAACCGACGACGGCTTCCAGAGACGTCTGGCAGTTATTACAGTGTGTAAAGACTACATAAGGAGAAGTATGTGGCCGAAGTCTGGATGAGCTTGTCGAACACCCAGTTCCATAGGCATGCCATTAATGAGGTATGAGTTCCAGTTGATCCCGAAGGTGTTCACTTTCACTTTAATTTTTTCTGGTACAACTTTCACACACCGTGTCTTCCTGGAGGTCAGTTTTGCATGCTATCGTGCTGGAACTGGTTTGTCCTTTCTAGTTCCAGTGAAAAGAAATTATCTGCCTCCTTGTTTGAAGCAAAAGCTAGGAGCCACAAGGTCACAAGTTGTGTTTGTCATGGTCAGATGTCCACATACTTTTGGCTATATAATGTAGATATTCGGTGTAGTTTTGTTTTATGTATATGATTTAGCCCAACCACGTGCGATGTCCATTGCTGTTGTAAATATGGGAGACATCCAGCAGGTACTGCGGTTTACTGACAGGAAAAACAGGTGTGTATGTGTATGTGCATTTACTTCTGGGAATAGTTACTTTCACTTCATGTTGACTTTATCTAAGTAAACTCTGGCCTGGGAATTATTTGTAAACCAAGAAAGCAAAGGCTTTGGTCTCTGGTTCCTGCAAAGCTGTATTTTTTAAAATGTTTGACCTTTGTGGATAATGTGCGAAAATGAGTTGGAAAGAATCAGTGGTGGTGGTTCAGGCGTCTGGTTAGGATGCCTACCTGGTGAGGGAGGTGGTACTGGCATGTCCAACAAGGATGAGACTTCAGGGGTCACCCAGGACATGCTGGAGAGATTACGTCGCTCGGCTAGCCTGGGAACGCCTCAAAATCTTCCAAAGAATAGTTAGATGTAGCTGGTGAGAGGGAGGTCTGGGCTGCTGCCCCAGTGACCCAAATCCCAGAAATGCAGGAGATTATTGGATGGATGGATGGTTGACATGCTAGTGGTAAAATTATTTTTTTTTTATCATAGTCATGTAAAAAAAAAAAACATTATATAATAGCGTCACACACCTCCCTGTATGCGTTTTCATAAAAAGCAGGGAGCAGTTGGGGGAGTTAGGTGCCTTGCTGTGGCAAGTTTGGATTTTCTTCTATTTTCTTCCTTTTGCAGTCCCGCTGACACTCGACACCACTGCACTGACGGGATAACTATGTGTAGCCCAACCCACTTTTAACAAACTGCACACTGTAACCTGATTGGTGGGATTACACACTTTCTTTAAACAGTTTTTATGCACGTATCAGACAAAAGTAACGACAGATTTCTCATAGTGTAGTAGTCCACATGTAGTAGAGTAAAATGTCAGATAAGTTAAAGAAGAAAGTCCCCAAAAAAAGACTCCAGTAAAGTACAGATAGACAATATAAGTTTAGTAACAAATTACATTTACTTCATTACTGTCCACCAAAAAAATTGTGTCCCAGGACATTTCATGAATATGAGTGTAACACATGATTCAATTTTATATAAACATAAACATATTTAAAGTCCCTGTAGGATTTTCTCTTCAAAACGGTGACACTTCTGAAATTACAGAGATGGATCTGGAGCTAGTCATTTATTCCAGAGAGTTCGTAAAAGGAGGACAGAACCTCGTCCTTGTGAAGCTCCTTATTTTTCTCTGATGTAAATATATGAGAACTCAGCCGAGCTGACTTTTGTAAGTAAAGTCTTGAAATCCAAGCTCCTGGCTGGAAGCCTCTGATTCCTAGACACAAACCCGAAATGTGTTCCTCTGGTATGTGAGAAATCCAAATGGAATGCCTGAGGCTTTCACTGCAGACTTGGAAAGGTCACCGTGCACCAGAGCCACACTTCTTCACCTTAAAACGTCATTCGGCTGGTAAATTTAGTCCGAACAGGTTCCCTCAGGTGCTTTCCTGTGCATCTGTATGCACTGTATTCATGAACCACTTTAGTCCCAGAAGGCTTTTTTAACTGAGACGTTGATCTTTGACACAGTGTCCCGAAGTAGACTCTCTTGCATTAGAGTGCACTAGTAATATCTGTGATATATTCAACTTTGTCATTGCTCAGGACAAATACAACGCAATGAAATGCGGTTATCGTCTACCAGACGTGCGAGTAGTAGCAACAAGTAATGGTGTTGTGCAAGTGCAAATGGTAACAGTGGGTGTGATAAATATACAATAAGTATATTGTAAATACATAAGTATACATATGGTTTATGGACATCATATGTGGGTGAATGTAATTATAGAACATACGTGTACGTGTATGCTGTAGCGGCGCTGAAAAAATTCATTCTTCAAAGAATCACGATTCTGAATCGATTCAAAATGACCAAAAATCAATATCAAAATGTGTTTTATTTTAAAAAGTTGTATTTTTTGCCGTTCCTTCTCCTGAGCGTACTGTATATCACATCACGTGTTCACTCGGCCATTGTAGAAGAAAACCGTCTAGGCCACCGTACAGCAAGCTAGTTAGCACAGCTCCATTTGTCTGAATGAAGTTTGCTAGCATGGAGTCATTCAGACACAATTATACAAAATATAACACAGTATTTTATTTTCAGTTAAAGGTTAATGCACTGTGGTAGACTGAAGTGTTTACTTTTGTATTCATATGATGTATTCATGATAGATTTTATTTAAGAAAAAGCCAGACAGCTAAGTGAACCTAATACTGGTCATTTACATTACAGAATTTGATCACAATCCTGTTACTAGTATAAATATAAAATAATGTTAAAAGATTTGATACAGTAATGAACCTAAAAGTATTGTTTAAAATAAATGTCCTATTTGTTTACATTGTCCTTTCATCTTTTCATAATTTAAACAAAATTTATAGACCATGTGAATAGAAAAATCGTTCCTGAATTGGAAATCGATTCTGAATCGTCACCTGCCAGACACTGAGAGATTCGCACCTCTAGTATGCTGTGTAGTGATGTTTTCTCCATTTCAGACTACACAATGAAAATCTATTAACAATAAACAAAAATGACTAGTCAGCATGATTTTTGTTTTCCTTTATGGTACAACCCAAAACACAAGAGCAGGTTTGGTTACAGTTAATGTTGCAGTATTTTAACACTATGTGGTGTGTTAGCGTTACCTCATGTTTCCTCATTTATTAAAAGCGAAAGCATTTTTTAAAATATTTGATACGTCATGTAACCATTTCGACCTGTGTGTGTCTTCATAGTAAATCTGTGTGCTATAATGTAGCTGTGGTAACATAATACACTGTATTGTATTGTTGCTATGGTTTTTGTTGTTTTTTTTAAAAATTTTTTTATGATTTTTACAATTACATTACAGGAGTCCACAAAACGAGAATAAAAATCACATGTAATCATTAATCAAATGTAAGCATTTATGGAAGGAATCTCTATGATTATTACAGTGAGAAGTAAAGCTAAAGATTTTCAGAACACACGACTTATTTAATTTTTTTCTTATTTAATCTGCGGTGACTTTGGTCACAGTAACTTCGAATCACACCTTCCTTTCATTGACTGTGGTTCATGCATGCTGCATCGAGTTAAATAAATAAAGAAATGTAGTAATAATAATAATAATAATTATAATAATAATAATAATAAATTATATCATGTAGTCTTGTATTTTCAGAATTAGTTATGGGGGCAGCCGTGGCCTAGTGGTTAGGCAAGTTAAGAGGAACCGGTCTCTTAACTGGAAGGTTGTGGGTTCGATCCCCGCCCAGGGCAAGACATGACTGAGGTGCCCTTGAGCAAAGCACCTAACTCCCCCAACTGCTTCCTGGGCGCCATGGTTTGGGGCTGCCCCCCGCTCCGGGCAAGTGTGTTCACTGCCCCCTAGTGTTCACTGGTGTGTGCATGTGTTTCACTGCACGGATGGGTTAAATGCGGAGGTCACGTTCCTCTGTGTGCAAACACAGTAGGCAAATAGTTTACATTCATCATTCATCTTCATCATCTTATACACTGAAGTGGCAGAACTGGTAGAGTAATATGCAGGCAACAAACATCATACTTCCTGTAGAACGATCCACACCATAATTTGGTGTCTAGACATGTGTTGCGGCGCATTGTGTTCACCAGTCAAAGATGTTTGTAGATGTCCCAGGAGCCCCATAGAATGGCAGCTAAACAAACCCCACACCATTATGAAGTTTTAGTGAAGATGTCTGTCCGTTTATATGACGTTTGTAGATAGTGTTGCAATTTATTTTGCATAGGCTCGTCTGTACCAGTTTTTTTGGCCTTTCAATATTAAAAATATTATATTATATTATATTATATTATATTATATTATATTATATTATATTATAGTACAATTATATTGTATTATATTATATGCTTCATAGTCAAGCAACAGTTAGTCTTTAAGCTACATTTCATCAGAGCTCTATGTGGTTGACACATTCGTCTTCATCTACAGGTTGTCTCAGGCCTCGCAGAGATCGTGTGTCCGATCCCAGAATGCAGCGGGTACCTGGCAGAGAGCGTGGTGCTGGCCCACCTGGCCTCAGAGAACGTGGCTAAGTACAAGTACTTCCTGGAGCTTGGCAGACTGGACTCGGGAACTAAAACCTGTCCAAAGTGTAGCTTGTTCACCTCGCTGAAGGGACGCGGCCAGCCGGTGCAAATCAAAGACGAGCCCAAGTACAAGGTAGAGCCCAGCTTCTTACTGAATCTAACCTGTCCTTCATGCTGATATTCATGCTGTTATATTTAACAGACCTAAAGTCTAGTTTTAGTTCAGAAATAGTTTTAGCTTTAGTTGCCAATATGCTACGTTGCTGTTTCTGTTAATTTAGTCAAACGACTCACCTGTGAATTGCGTCTCTCCACAGATTCAGTGCACTAAGTGTGAGCTGGTGTGGTGTTTCAGATGCCACGCGCCCTGGCACGAGGGTTTGAAGTGCCGTGAGTACAGGAAGGGAGACAAGCTGCTCCGTAACTGGGCCAGCGTTATCGAGCATGGACAGAGAAACGCCCAGAAATGCCCACGTTGCAAGGTACAGTGCGCGCACACACACACACACACACACACACACAAATACACACACACACTATATCTCTATTACAGTACTCCTTTACACATTATAATACTCAGGTACTGGTCACAATTATAAACGTTTCCTAACATAGAGGATTTTAATTTTTACATTGGCATTAAAACCATGAACTGTAACATTCACATCGAAACCCTGCACAATCTTTACACAGCAAAATGTTATCATCCTTTATATATATATATAAATATATATGTATATATATGTATGTACACTGAAAAGTGCCAGAAAAACTGGTAACAGTATGTTCCCCCATGGAGCATGGACTTGGAGCTTGCAGAAATATTCTATAGGCAATGAACCCCATACCTCCTATAGAACGGTCCATTCTTGTGATTTAGGTGGAAATGACAAAACCCCAAACTCAAATAAATGTTCCTTGTACTGTAATTTGGCATTTTTAGATGTTTTGTCCTGTTAGAAGAAGCCAAACCCATCAGATTGAATACAGGACATGAGCGGGTCTAAGTCATCAGAAAGAACACACACACACACACACACACACACACACACACACACAGCGTTCAACTGTCAAAAGACGTTTCTACTCGTACCAGAGGTCCCATGGAATGTCAGCTAAACAAACCTCATAACATTATGGAGCACTTCAGGGATTCAGACACCCAGCAGATGAGTTATGATTGGAGCGAAGTGTAACAGTACATGCTGACTTCGGTGTTAGATCATTTTGTCTTATAATAGTGTGAAAAGAGGATGTTTCTTTTCTTTTTCACTTCCTCCTTCCCTCTTTCTCTCTCTCTCTCTCTCTGTCTCTCTCTCTCTCTGTCTCTCTCTCTCTCTGTCTGTCTCTCTCTCTCTGTCTGTCTCTCTCTCTCTCTCTCTCTCTGTCTCTCTCTCTTTCTCTCTCTCTCTCTCTCTTTCTCTCTCTCTCTCTCTCTGTCTCTCTCTCTCTCTGTCTGTCTCTCTCTCTGTCTGTCTCTCTCTCTCTCTCTCTCTCTGTCTGTCTCTCCCTCTCTCTCTAAATGTGGACACTTCAGTTCTGCTCAGTAAGTATGTGTCAGAGACGGTGTTTATAATTTTGGATGCTGATGTTGTGGTTTGAGTGCTTTAGTTATTTTAGGTGTTTTCTCAGAAGAATAAAATTCTCTCTCCTGTAATAATGAGATGCTGACAGGGATTTTTTTTTCTCGAGAGGAAAACACTTTCTGACCTGCAGGAACTTTTCCTGTTGAATGAAACCTGGTGCAGTATATTTTCAGTTAAATCCCAGTTCAGTGTTTAGTGTGAATGTGTATGTGAGGATGTGAAGCTTCAGGTAGTTATTTGATCAGTTGTGTGTGGTCTTGGTTCACGCTTGTGTGCAATGTTTACACATATGAATCGCTCTGTGCCAGGAGCCGGTTGGTACTGTACAGTGGTGCTGAAGATTTATGACCTCCACACTCCCTGCCTGTGTTTATTCTGTTGAATTTGCAGACCGTTCATGGAGAAAATATATCAGGAAAGGAGTCTGTCCAGCAAACACACATGATTCTTGAGTGTGTTTGCCTGAAGATCCCGGCAGAGATCCAGACTGTCCAGACTCCACCCTGATGCACCTGTTCTTGAAAATGAAGATGTGAAGCAGTGAAGATCAGATTAACTTCCATTTCCAAATCTCACGATTTGCTGATCTCAAGCCTTTTTTTAAAGACAAACCTTCAATACTCATCTGTGAGTCAATTTCCTGTTGAATCAAAGAGCAAACAGAAACCATAATAATGTGTGATTATTATTTCTACTCAGATTGTTGTGATGATTATTATTGTGGATTGTTATGTAGCTGAGATTTTATATCTTTTAGGACTGACTGTATTTAGGACAATCTGTTAAAGACAGACAGTAACTGAGCCAGTTTAACTTTATATACAGTATTCATTTGTAAATCACTTCTTTAAATAAAAGACTGCATTATTACAGACTAATAATAAGTGTATGTTGTCATGCTTGTGAAGACAGAGTCCGTTTATTTTCCTTCAGTCGATGTGGCTCCAGATCTACAGGTGTACATTAGAAACAATGCAGTTTGATTCGCTTTATATTACTAGAGATTACACAACAGAAGTCACAGATCCTGGAGAGACCTTTTCCATATGCCATCTATGGAAAGTCAACAAAGCAGATTTTTCCAGTGCACAGCAAGTGTTAGATCACGGATGAGTGCTCGGTGCTGCTCATTTTCTGGCCACTTGCTTTGTACATTGCATGCTTGTTCATTATGATCACATTGTCCTTCATTCAGACGTTCTGTTTTTTAACTAATACAGTTACAATCAGAATTACTCAGACCCCCAGTGACTGTAAGAGTTTCTAAAGAACAAGATTTTTAAATTAAATTAGAAGATAGAAGATAAATGAAGTATTTGTCACATTTGATACTGATTTAGTAAATAAACAAATGAAATAAATAATGATGTATTTTAGAGTATCGGGACGTTTTTACGTCGAACCGCAGGTCTTATCAAAATGATAAGATTTACACAGCATTAACCAAATGTGCTGCAAATACTGAACACATGCAAGAAGACTCACAGCACAACGGAAGTGTTTCTGAGGGACACTGAAACAGGACAGAACCATTCGAGAGCTGTTGCTTTTATCTGTTTATTAATAAAGATACAGTCGGTTTATTGACCATGTTTATATTTAACTCTTCATTAATAAACTGATACACTTACTTTAACTACTAACTGTACAGTTTTTAAGGTGGAATTAAATATAATATAATCGAATGGTTCCGTCTGCTTTGGGTGTCTCACAGAAACACTACAGTTGTCTTGTGAGTTATATTGTGTGTGTTTCCGTATTTCCAGTCTTTGAGAATCCTCAGTGTGTTGAGCTGTTGTGGTTATGATGAGTGTGTTTAATGTTCTGATGCTTGATGTTTTCAGCATTTGCAGTGTGTAACCTGCAGTGTGATGGACTTTCTCAGCCACAGTACATTTTGTTAATACTGCCATGTCATAATTATTTAACCCATATGTAATATTGTTGATTTTAAAACCTCCTGCTAGTCTATATGACCTAAAGTAGGATTAAAACACAGTTAACCCATTGGGAACTAAATACTAACCTGTACTTCACTTCAGCTGTGATGTGTTTATATAAATGTCACTGAAGGTGTGTTGCAACCCTGGTGAAGACTAAAGAACTGTTACAGAAGCTGAGAGAGGAGATCGTTTTATAGCACCACCCCATCACCTCCCACCCCGCCACCTCACCACCTCTTACTTCAACACCTCACCACCTCTCACTTCACCACCTCACCACCTCTCACTTCAACACCTCACCACCTCTCACTTCACCACCTCACCACCTCTCACTTCACCACCTCACCACCTCTCACTTCACCACCTCACCACCTCTCACTTCACCACCTCAC
>JAOVVF010000034.1:8690595-8709384 GCA_028565595.1 Duopalatinus emarginatus | reverse complement strand
TCTCTCTCTCTCTCTCTCTCTCTCTCTCTCTCTCTCTCTCTCTCTGTCTCTCTCTCTTTCTCTCTCTCTCTCTCTCTGTCTGTCTGTCTCTATCCTAACAATGAGTGGAAATGTGGCATTCCAGGAAGTGCCAGTTCTGCACAGAAGGCTTCGCTCAGTGGAATTTGCACAGAATCATCAGCAGTTTGCTTAAGCCCGGTTCGGATTGAATTAGTATTGCATGACGAGGCAGGGTAATGTAATTATTACCGGAGATTCTCTGACATTTAGGTCCCGTCCAAATCCGTCAAAAGTTGTACGTAGCAGACGTCTGGAATAACAAGTAATAAGCTCAATAATATGCAGTATACTGTCCTTATTGACATGCTGCTAAAAATCACGTGGGAATGCAGGTTTATCTGATATAGAAGTAAAAACAGGTATTACAGTGAAATGTATATAATCTTGAGGATTACTTAGGTTAGAGGATTACAGTGTGAGGACTGTAGTCTCAGCACCACCTAATATAAAAGTGTCAAACACATAAATACAGAGGACTCTGAGTTTCTAAGTTGTGAAAATCGCTAGACAGAAAACGTTTTATTTACAGTTATTTAGCCCCGCCCTTCTTTAGTCACGCTGTTTGGAAACTGACGCAAGCGTTGTGCGTGTGATGTATGTGGTGGACACCAACACTAGTAAATGCACTCACGGTAATGCAAAAATGACACAAAGGTACTCACTGCAGATTCACATCCTCATCATCAAATGCAATGGGAATTTTCCAGTCCAAATCAGTCAAAATGGTGTTTTACCTGCGGCGTTGTTTACTGTTGTCCACCAGTGATGTCACACGCAGTGCCTGGAATTTCCGTAGCGAGCTCTGGGTTTTTCCGTCAGTTTAATCAAATCTTGTGTAGCCTGTGCCAATCGGTCCTAATAATTACACACAATAGGGTCCAGAATCTAACACAAATGCTTTCATTAGAACTAATATGAATCTTTCAATAAGTTTCTTTAACATAAGTTCACAATAATCTGACCACTGACCACTAGCATCCTGATATACCTCAATCTGTTGCCTCCTTTTTATGGCTGATACTTATGTTAAAGTTCTAAAGGGTCATATAAAGGCTTCTGAGTAGGCAACCTTCGGAGACATCTACGACTTGAAATGCGAGTGTGTATAGATTGAGGTAAAATGCTGTTTACATAGACAGATTACTAGATTTTGAGACCGAGCCACATACTAATGTTGGTGTCAGATTTCTAACCGCAAATTTATTACTAAAGTCACCATTTTCTATTTCAGACCTACTCTGGACCTTTATAAACATCCTGACACTTATACTGATATGTCACTATGTGTGTAGAGACAAGTGGTTGATAAAAGTTAATAAAAGTTATTAGAGGTTGTTGCTAGGCAACTGGGCTAGGTGGACACTAGAGAAAACCTAGCAGGACTGAGAATGATAATTTAACTAGCTAGTAACACATAATGTCTATCAGAAATGTCTACATTTACCTCAACTGTGTCGATAAATCACAAAGAAAAGACCCAGTATGTCTCCAGTTACACTGTAATCACACTTAGCAAAGTAGCATCAACCAATGCTATGCCTCAATATTGAACTCTCAGCCGTGGCCTAGTGGTTAGGGAAAGCCCCGGGTTCGATCCCCACACAGGGCAAGACACTTGAGCAAGGCACCTTACTCCCCCAGCTGCTCCCTGGGCACCATGGTTTGGAACTGACCCCTGTTCCAGGCGGGTGTGTTTACTGGTGTGTGTGTGTGTGTGTGTGTGTGTGTGTGTGTTTCATTGCATCACATTCCTCTGTGTGCAAGCGCAGTACACAAATAGTTGACTTTCACTTTAATGAAACATCTGTGTTGTGTCAGGAAGATAGTATATTCTGTTTATATTTCTCAGCAGCTTAGAAATCTTGTTTTGACCTGCATTACATGAAGATGGTATTTAATACATTTTAGCATGCTCATATTAGCATGCTAACTAACTAGAAGCATTTTAAGTAAATGATACGTATATGCTCATTTTTGGCATTGGCAAACGGCATGTGAGCCAGATGTGGCCTGCATTTAAAAAATGCTCATATGGCCCGTAAGTCCCAAAATAGATCTGGGCCACATTTGTTGTACATGTGGTTGAGTTCTGAGCCATTTCTGGCAGTGGCGGTTTAAAGGTAGCTGAGATGTGGCTCTTCTATGGCTGTGAACTGGCTCAGTTCCGGTATCCGCATCCAGGCCTTTTCTTTGCCATCGTTACATGCGGTATATCGGCCATAAGTATGTGCAGATATGGCACAGATTTGCGCCGGAGGAGTTTTCCCATTTGGGAATATGCAGGTGGGGTCTATGCTCCTGAAATCCTACAAACACAAACCAGTTAACTAACCATTTAGCTAATGTTGCTATGTTGCTGACAGTCTGATACGTTGCATTAGGAGTAGAATATTAGATTAAATGATAGTTCAGTTTATTCAACTGTTTATAATCGATTAGATTTAAAAAAAGATTCAAATAGAGATGGAGTTGGACCAATGGAGGTGCTTTGGTTGCAGATGGCGATCGCCTTTCAGCAGAATCGACTGATAGCTGATACCAATCAAGGGCGAGGCTGGATTCCATTTTTAACTAGTGCACCCAAGACATAAAAACATGCTCTAAACTGGCTTATTACCATTTATAACGAACCCAAGTGGCTTGATTCTTCTATCTTCAGTTTGAAATCCTAAGGTCTAATCTAAAGTATTTCTTTTTACACCCTCTTGTGCCTTTATGACTCAAACTGATGTAATGATGCAAGTTTGAGTCATTTGAGGAGGGAAAAATTCTTGCCTCAAGCTTTGAGGTGATCAGTGGACAGGCAGTTACCTGCCGGATTCGTGGCTACACCTAAGCAAATATGCTCCAGCTCTGTGAACGTGGTTGTAAACACTTTGGAAACATGAACAGACTGACGTGGGTAGTCTCATGTGGATATCCTTTTTTTTAAACCTTTAATTAAAAAAAAAAATAAAACAGTTTATGGCAGAAATTCAGCCTTGATACTGTAGATGTGTACATGTGAACTGCTGCTGTAATGGTGAAGGTCATGGAGCTCATACTAATTATCCTTATTAATAATTATTAACATTTTCAACTCTGTTTGACTTTACAGTAGGCAATTGTAGAAGTGTAATTATTTATAATCAGACAAATGGCCGTCACTCGAGGACCAGTTCTGTTCTGAGGCTACTTCCTCACAATTTTCCTTCCTCATGTCTTCTCAGGAGGTTTTTTCTGGCTCCTGCACTAACACTTGGCAGTCTGAACTGTTCTTGTGCATGTTTCATCTCGCGGTACACATCTAGTGTGATCCATTACCATGCAGGAGCACAGAAAAAAACCCTATACTTTTCAAAATAAATTTGTAAGTTTATGAGGGGGAAAAACCTACACTATGATATTTTGAGAATAAAGTCGTAATGTTACAAAAATAAAATAGTAATATTATGAGAAGAAAGTCGTACAGTATGATATTTTGAAATTAAAGTCGTAGTATTACGAGGGTAACAGTATGCAGTGTGATTATTATTTACAGTAACGTTTCATGAAATGTATTACGTTAATTTGTACCGTTTATTTGTACATCATTTTTATAATTTTATTAATTAATATTAATAAATACATACAAATTACAGTGTGTCTATCACTTGCAATGTTGCATGCAAATAAATTTTAATAAAAAGTAGTTGTGCTAATTGTGTGCAGACACAAATCACCTGAAATATTGCGACTTTATTGTCAAAATACTGCAACTTCACTCTCGTAATTTCACGTCTTTATTACCGTAATACTACAACTTTATTCTTGTTTTACTACGGCTTTATTTTTGTGCATTACACGACTTGTTTTTCAGGCAGTGGCTCTAAACCACTGTCATAGCAATCGCGCCTTTCTCTAACACAAAAAAAATCCTATTGTGATGACGTAAGTGAGCTCAGTCTCAGCACAGCGTGAGCACAGGCCGGCAGGGGGGTAGGCAGGGGGTACAATCATGCACGGGTACAGTGCCAGACAGTCACGCCTAGTGTGAGTGCATCCTGAATCTACATGTGGATTTTATTTGTACTTTTGTTGTCAAGTATCACATAAATACACTCGAACTGGACTAAACAGGTTTAGCGTCTCGTTCATTGGGAGCATCTCTGAGCTGGACTGAGGAGGCAAAATGAAGACCAGCTTTAGAGCCAGATGTAATGAAAAGAGTCTGTTGTCATTAATTACAGCTGTTGCGCTCCTGTTCATGGTTTAGATCTAGGCTCGACGGCTCGGTTCTTTGTTTTCTTAGACTGCTCATGACATTCTGAGAGACTAAGGTTCAGGAAAGATCCTCCTAAAACAAAGACAGGAAAGGATGTGAGGCAGGAAAGTTAAAAGGTCTGATTCAAGCTGCAACTGATTGTTTGTGTTTGTTTTAATGGATGATTTTGTAAATCAGTGCATCACGTCCAGCTACATTGTTAAGTTATGAATCTGGTGTACATGACTGGCTCCTTCTTAAAAAAAAACCTTAACTTTAATGATGGTGGTTTGGAGGAGTTGTTTTTTTTTTTTTAATAGATGGTGTGGGTGTGTATGTCAACCTCCAGCTTTCGGTTTTCGAGCACAGCACAGCAGCTGCTGGCTGGAGATGTTGTCGGCAGATCCCCAGTGACCGAAAACTTTACTCATGTAAACTATCCAGATAATCAGATCTGATTATGGAGCAAGAATTTGAGCCAGTCTTAAAAAAAAACACAAAAAAAAACCCGCAAAATAATAATGTATGTAAATAAATACTTATATTAAGTGGCAGATTATTATACATAACATTTCTTTTTTTATTAAATAAGTGTAAACCAGTCTAATTGTATAATATAGTACACCGCACTACAAGTGCCAGTAAAACTGGTACACCAGTGTGATACTTGGTAGGTCCCACACAGGCCATGGACTCCACATGCTTTCAGAAATATTCTGTAGACAATGATCTTAGACTTCCTCTTGAATTCTGTCATGTAGGATTGTGTGGGACGGCGGGTTGCATGGCATCCCAGATGTGTTCGAATACGTTGAGATCTGGTGACTTAGTTGTGACAAAACCCCTAACTCAGATGAGTGTTCCTGTAACGTTTAATTTGGCGTCTCTTGATGTGTGTGTTGGATCACTGACCTGTTGGAAGAGGCCAAACCCAAGGAAATGAATGCAGGACGTGAACGGGTGTAAGTCGTCAGAAAGGAGACACACAGTGTTCACCTGTCAGAGATGTTTGTAGATGTACCAGGGGTCCTATGAAATGGCAGCCTATCAAACTGCATACCATTATGGAGCTGTCACCAATTTTGCATTGGCTTGTCTGTACCAGTTTTTCTGGCACTGTATGTACTATATATAGTTCTTCTAGACTCTAGGCCTAACAGCACTCATCTTTCCATTTTAATAGTTGATGATAGATTTCCATAGTGTCTACTTAATGATCCAAGCGGCACATTTGATGACCACAGCATTAGTGATGCTATTAGACATAAGTGGTATAATCTATTGCTAAAATACAGGATATATATATATTTTTTTATTTATTTTTTTTTTACTTGCTCATCCTTCTTTAGGTCCACATCCAGAGGGTGGACGGCTGTGATCACATGACCTGCACGCAATGCAACACCAACTTCTGCTACCGCTGCGGTGAGAAATATCGGCAGCTGCGCTTCTTTGGAGACCACACCTCCAACCTGAGTGTGTTCGGCTGCAAGTACCGCTACCTGCCTGAGAAGCCGCACCTGCGCCGCCTCATCCGCGGATCCGTGTGCGGTGAGTGCGCTTAGCTGGCTCCTGTTAAACACGTTTCCTGTAAATATTTGTAACGATCTGTTTGTGTTTAGAGCTCTATAGATGTTTTGAGTCTCTTGTCAATAAATACAGGGAGATTTACACAAAAGAGGCCCTGAATATTGTGTTGTAACTCTCGTCAGGATGAAGTAATCCGAACTAAAACGCGCTACTTACCCAGATTTCTGTTTTCTGCCAGACACATTGTGTCCTGCAGCATTTTCGGCTGGCCTTCGCTAAAGTTAAGCAAAAGTGAACTGTGTGCCTACTGTGTTTCCACACAGAGGAATGTGACCTCCACATTTAACTCATTCATGCAGAACACTAGGGGGCAGTAAACACACTTGTCCCGAGCGGATGGCAGCCTCATACCACGGCACCTGAGAAGCAGTTGGGGGCTAGGTGCCTTACTCAAGGGCACCTCAGTCGTATTTTGTTCGTTGCCTTCTCAATATTGCTTAATACTGGACACGACCATGCCGATGATAAGCCGAGTGACCGAGTGCTTGTTCCTGATCATGTATACCGAGGAACACATCGCACGTTGTTTAGTTCCGGTAGCGTCATCCGAACAGGAGTTACAACAGAATATTCAGGGCCTGTTTCGAGTCAATCTGACTGTATTATGATACACCAGTGTTTATAATTGTAATTATAAGAGTAGCTTTAATGCAGCATACGTTTTACTTTTACTGGAGTATATTTGTGATTCTGCTAGCTACTTATATTTATCGAACTGTCCAATGCACGTTTTGTTTTGTTTTGTTTTGTCGAGACTTCCGACAGAGGCTCTGTCACATGACTGTGTCTCACCAATCAAATGTAGCCACTAGCGACGTTTGAGTCTGTTTCACCAATCAAACAGAGCCGAGCCGTCACATGACCGCTACACAAAAACACAGGCGGAAAAGAGCACAGAGGCACAGTACAATGGCAGAGACAACTGCGTGTGTTTAACAACAACCTGAAGATAATTTAATTGATGTGACCTTGTAAAGATTTAATTTATTATTTGTTTTAGTTGTTTAAGAGAAATTTTCCACCTCTGAATGTGTTCATTGCTGTTTTATATTTTTGTGCGTTCAGGTGTTTTTTAAACAAAGACGTCACTCAGCAGTTACTCAGCACCTGAGTAGTTTTTTCACTTTTTACTCTTACTCAAGTAATTAACTGTGTGACGACTTTTTACTTTTACTTGTAGTGTACTTTTGTAGTGTAAAAAGAGAAAGAGTGATCATTTGACTAGCTATAACACAGGGCTGGTAAATGACTGTATTATTGCAGCCATCAAAAATCTAAACATTTTCCTCGGTCAGCATATTACTGTTATTAATGTTATTACTGTATTACGGTATTATTAAGAAATGACCGGATGATCCCAATGACCGTCAAGCACAAATCAACGTTTCCGTGGGTTCTGCTATGAGACACATATGAGACACGTCAGCGTTGTCACAGTTCACGAGCTTACTGCCGTTGGAAAGTTTTGAGCTTGTTCTGTGGGCTGGTAATCGTTGTTAAATCTTAAACGGTAGACGCTGTAATTAAGCTACTGAAGTGCAGGTAAAGTAGCCCTGTGGAAATACTACGCTGAGCTTGTGTGAAATATTCTGTAGGCAATCGAGAGCATGTTTCCTGCAGAACGCTCCACAATTCTGAGATCTTGTGACGTGTGTGGTGGTGTATTGTCCTGTTAGAAGAGGCCGTACCTGTTAGAATGAAAGCAGAACATGAACGCATGTCAGAAAGGAGGCAAACATAGTGTTCACCTGTCAGAGATGTTTGTAGACGTACCAGGCGTCCAGTACCAGTGACATGCATATGTGTCATTGCTGTGTGTTTTCATAGGCTGGTCTGTACTAGTTTTTCTCGCATGTTCCTCTTCTTTTTTTTTCATTTACTAAAACAACACCAGATGATCACCCGGCTTTGGTCACATGTGGCTGCGTGTCGTGTTGAGTCAGCCTTCGCGCTGTGCCGAACATCTGAGCCATCTGAGTCACTGTAGTGGTTACACCACACACCTGATGGTCTGGGGGAAAAACGCTGAACTTTGCGTAGCGACTTCATCAGCAAAACAAAGGACCGTTGTTCAGCCTTGCGGAACTATGCCGATAAAATCGAGTCAAATCTTCCTGTCTAAACTTCCTGAAACAGTGGCACTGATGGATGTGTGATAAATTATAAGCTTTGCCATGCAGTTTGCATGCTCTCCTGCCTGGAAAAGAATCCATAATACGCTAAAGTGCCAGAAACACTGGTACCACCAGTCTAACACTCCACAAGCTTGTGGAAATATTCTGTAATCAATCAACGCCATACTTCACCAGATGCTGACCCAGATCTCAGGATCGTGGATCGTTCTGCAGGAGGTGTGGTGTTCATTACCTACTGAATATTTCTGTGAGTTCTGAGGGCAGGTGTTGAATTGTGGTAAGGGAACTGCTCTTGAGACCAGAAGTTCCCTTATTTGATCCATGCAACAGACAAAACATGACTGACATGCCCCCCCAAACCCAACCCAGCTTGAGCTGTTTCGCAAAGAAGAATGAGCAAAAATTTCAGTCACTAGATGTGTAAAGCTGGTGGAGACAAACCCTAAAAGACTTGCAGCTGTAATTGCAGCAAAATGTGGTTCCACAAAGTATTGACTCGGGGGGGCTAAATACTTTTGCACACCGCACTTTTCAGTTTTTTATTTGTAAAAAATGTTTTGAATCGTATAATTTTCTTTCCACTTCACAGTTGTATATCACTTTCTTTTGGTCTTTCACATTAAATTTCAATGAAATATATTTATGTTTGTGATTGTAATGTGACAAAATATGGAAAAGTTCAAGGGGTATGAATACTTTTGCAAGCCACTGTATATTACATTACATTCATTTATTTTTATTTAAATAATTGCTATTGTAAAAATATTGTGTGATATACTATACCAAAGTCAGAAAAACTGGTACACCAGTCTAATAGTTGATTGGTCCTCCACAGGACACAGACTTCACAAGCTTGCGGAAATATTCTGTATGCCCTGAACACCACTGAACAAACACTTCCTGCAGAATGCTCCACTTAGGTGTTCATGACAAAAACCCCAAACTCACATGAGTGTTCCTCTGACCATAATTTGGCGTCTCTAGACGTGTGTGGTGGTGCATTGTCCTGTTAAAAGAGGCCAAACCCATTAGAATTAATACAGGACAAACTGGTGTAACTCATCAGAAAAGACACACACACACACACACACACACACACACACACACACACACACACTGTGTGTCGGAGATGTTTGTAGATGTACCAGGGGTCCCAAACAAACCCCATACCATTATGGAGCCACCACCAGTCTGTACCAGTTTTATTTTTGGTACTTCAGTTCATACAACAATACAAACAATGTGCAGACAATTTAGTTATATCGATTTATTTATATGTATATATTTATCTTAAGAATGATCACTGACTTGTTTGTTATTTATTCTGCAGCAAGTAAAGTGTTGATAGCGCCGGTGGTCATCGTCCTGGTGGTGGTGATCGGAGCCTTCGCTCTGGTTATAGGTACGAAAGGATTACATTTTTTTTATCAGATTCTATTTTACATTATTATCATGTATTGTTTTTTTTTTATGTTTTCTTCAGTACATGGTATGTACAGGATTTCCCCAGACAGACACAAAGCTCCTGCTAGTTCTAAAACATTCTCTCCTGTTTATTATCTCTCCTCAGGTCTGGTCGCATTCCCCATTTACTACTTCTGTAAGAAGAATAAACACCCCAACGGCTTGCTGAGACGCTGGCTGTGATGAGACTGCACTTCTTTACTCACACACACACACACACACACACACACACACACACACTACACAGTGATATGGTCGAATGAGCACTCTGTTTTTTTCCCCCCTTTACCTCCGACACACACATCACTACTCCATACGGCGTACATAAGAGTTCACGCAGTTCACAGCTCGCTATCGTAGGTGGAACTGATGCTTCACGTGAGACTCGTGCATTTTATCCTTGTTCTTTTAAGCGCATAGAATATGTTTTTATCTGGATGTTTCAGGTGATTATTCAGGGATTTGATGGAGTCAATAGTAATTCAGTTCTGTTCCTGTCTCTCACACACTCACACACACCCTAACCCGGCATGCTGCATTGCACCTTTACTACAATTTTGCACCATCAACAAAAATGTGTGTGTGTGTGCAGATTAGTTGGAGACCCATGCCAAATTCAGATGCTGATCTGACGTAACTGCCTGGAAGATTATCAGCATGTCGTTTGTGTCCGTCCTGTGGCCTCGTTTACACCTCACACTAACATGTGCTAAGGTTGTGTAGCTGGATATCTATATCCATACCCAGCACTTTTACATCCAATATTTACTTTCATTCAGACGGTTATGTGGTGTGAGCTGATCTCCTTTCTGTCACGGCTGAGGTTATACCTGCTTCATAATAAGGCGGCATTTACAGGTTTAGCAGTAACAGCAGTGCGGGTGATCCTGAAAGATGCATCTGTTTTGTTTTTGTTTTTGTTTTGGCTTTAGCAAGAATCAGGCCAAACGTCAAAAAAAACTGCCCATGGTTAACTGAAGTGCACCAAAAAGGGAAAGGAAGCGGGAAGTTAAAAACCGTGTAACCTGTAAATTCATGAAACCGGACCACAAGTATTGTTTATCATTTTTATTGTTAGCATAAAGTCATCCTATCCTCCCACACATGCTAATTTTTATTATTTCTTTCTGTTTCCGCTACGATGTTCTCCTCAGCACGCTTGCGATAACAAACAACAACTGCCGTCTCATCAACAAGCAACACAAAAGCACGACATTTGATAGCTAAGGAGCTGTAACATGACTGTAGGCTTTATATAAAGGTGGATATAAAAGTTTTTATTGGTCATAGTGCATATTTACACACTGATAAGCCATAAGTTTAAAACCACCTGCCGTAACAGCTCTCACCCATCGAGGCAATGGACTCCACAAGACCTTTGAAGGAGTGCTGCGGGATCTGGGGCCAAAACATTTGCAACAAATCCCTCTGTGAATCTTTTGTAGGACCAGACCAGACATTCTAGCCTTCACCCACCCAACACCAAGCACAACAGTGAGCCTTGGCTGCCTATGACCTTGTCACTGGTTTATCATGGACCACTTTTGGTAGGTACTAACCACTGTATACCAGGAACTCCACCAGACCTGCTGTGTTGAAGACGCAGTCATCTAGACACATGAAGGTCAAAGTCGCTTGGATCATTACACTTTGCCCATTTTTCCTGCTTGCAACACTTCGATTTCAAGAACTGACTGTTGACTTCCTGGCGTTGACGTCTCCTGGTTTTAACCTTATGGCTGATCAGGTGGATGTTTCTAATTCTTTACATGGTGTCTTGTGCCGGAGTCGGAATTGATTCTTGAAAATGGGATTTCACTATTAAAGACTTTTAATGTATATACAAACAGGAAGAGAGAATATGAAGGTGTGATGGAAAATAGTGCCAACTTTTGTCCAAATCGAAAGTTTTTTCCCTTCTATGTCCAACTGTACTGATAAGGACACATGTAAATATCCACGTCCTGGAAGTCGCACACAAAGAACACCAAACACTCACCAACCCTAGATCGCCGCATGATGATATGAAGTGCAAATGAGGCCCGATGGACGTTCATCCACCGTTAGAGCCGAGTTAAACACACACACACACACACAGAGGGAGAGAGAACTTTTCCACCATGTCCTGATGAAACATCCGCCTTCTTTACTACATCTCTGTATCTATTTATTCTCAGGTTCATCCAGTAGAAATGAACCTCCAGCATGTTTGAGCTTGGCACACCATATTCCATGTCTGACCTTTGACCTTTCACAGCTGACATCCACGCTGTTCGCTATTGAGGAGCGGCGAATATGATGGCGATGAATATCACCGATTTATATCCAGTCATGCGTGTTATTGCTACGCTCAGCGACTCGGCTGCGTTTGTGTTACGTACGTTACTCAAGAAAAGTTTGTGTGTCGAACGCCTGCTGGTCGACGTGATCAGTAAAAACCGCTTGTGGTGTTGCGGTGATGACAATCACACACACACTCAGATATATATAAGACACAATCAGGCTGGAGAGTTAGTTTATGGCACTTTTATTCTCAGGGAGTGCATTCGGACTTTCACACACAACTCTTTCACTCCTGCAATGCTGCGACTCGGGTTCGTGGGACCGCAGCGTTGTACACGCAATCGAGAAGCAGAAATGAGAAAAAGGTCACAGTTCTATGAGTCACAAATCCACGAACGTTCAATCGAGACCTGCTGTTGCACTCTGCTGTGAGCCAAAGGCCCCGAATGGGCCGCTTTCAGTGGTATTACTGACGTATTACTGACGTATCTTTTATCCTCTTGTGCCTTTTAATATGTATGCTGTAAATGGGATTGTATTCGAGGGATTTTTTATTTTATTTGAATTCTGAGTGGCATATGAGTGACGAGTACATGCACACTAGATGCCAGATGATCCTGTGGTACATGTATGAGACCACTGCACAATCCTTTTTTATTATTATTATTATTATTATTATTATTATTGTTTTTATTATTATTTTAATAATTGTCATGAACTTTGGTATGAATACTATGTATCCTATGTATGTTTTTTTTTTCTCCTTTTTTTTTTGTACCTCCCCTAAATCCTCTTACGATGCTTAGTCTTGTACGCTGCTGCACTTTATCTTCAGAGTCTGTCCAGTCAGTCCACTTCGGCAGACAAGTGGTTTCTGTGGAATTAAATGGACCTGCCAAGATTTATTTCTTAATTATACAGAGGTGTTTCAGAGGGACCCAAATGTCTGGTTTTGGCCTTAATGCTAATAATAAATGCTATAATACACAATACAACCAACACTGCAGGTACAACAGAATTTTTGTTGTTGTTGTTTGTTTATTTGTTTTTACAGCATATATATTCCACATCTTGATTTTAATGACATCTAAATTTGACCATGTGAAGGATTTTCCCAGAATTTCACAAATAATAATACGTGAGAACTCCGAACCAAAAACAAACTGAACTATTAAACTATTGTCCTAGCATGCACTGGATCTCGACCCCTGCGTTTAGCTCATCCATGCAGTGAAACACACACACACTAGAGGGCAGTAAACACACTTGCAGAACTTTTTTACACATGCTCACACGAGTATGGCAGTTGACTAGGTAGCAATGGTCATAAACTGTTCGGTTCCTCTTCAACAGTTTTAACAGGTGAATAGAGCTGCACGATCCCCATGCTAATGAATAATGAATCTCCACAGTCAGTACTGTTTGTAGAGCAGTGGAGTCGGAAGCAATATTGTGTATTCTTGTGATGATGTAGGAATACAGGAACGTTGAATTGCAAACCGTATATTCAGCTCCGGAACTGAGGTTTCATAACCAGTTCAGTCAACTCCAAAACAGTGAATCTTCCTTCTTCTAACCAAAAATTCAGAAAACCAGAAGTCCTTTTTTTCCTGTCGTGACCCAAATCTGGCCAACATATGGCAGTGGAATGACAGTAATTCTGACTACAGCGGACCAGTTTTGGCCCAAAATGTGAATTATTTCTCATGGTAGGCTGTATGTGAGCCATATGCAAGCCGAAGCCTGCATGACAGACTTGTAGCTGCTGCAGTTTTTTCACAATACTGCTACTGCCATAACTGTCCCTGAATTGTCTGCTCTCCGAGTACACATATGTGAACATCACTAAAGAAAGGCTGCATTTATACAGCATTCATCTTCAGTGTGTTATCCTTATAAATGTCACAGTGGTTAAAATGGTTTATTTATTTGTATTTTGGGAAATACAAGTTAATATCTGAGGCATGTGCAAACAGAATTGCTACCTACAAGTCCAGATTTAAAAAGCACCACTAAAATAAAACCGTCATCATCTGTGTCACGTACAGCACAGCCAAGACGCCATGTGGACTGATTTTAAAGGTGGAGTTCACATGTACACTGTAGGGCAGTCGGAGCTCAGTGGTTAAGGTGCTGGACTCCAGAGCAGAAAGTCACAAGTTCAGATCTAACCACATCTAAGCTGGGACGGCTGGGCCCTTGAGCAAGGCCCTTAACGATCAACTGCTCGGTCGATGAAATGAGATGAATGTATATAGCTCTGGATAAAGGCGTCTGCCAGAATGCTGTAAAATGTAAATGTTGCCCTGACGATTAGAGGAAAGATTTGTTGCCACGGAAACTTTCGCAGTGCACCAGATGCTGTCTGGTTGATCTCCGCCAACTGGTCTGATCTTGAAAGGTTATGTTGGGTAACACAGGCTGGTTTGTCACTTGCGATGTTGATTCCAATGAATTTTTTTTTTGTAAATTGTAGCAGTCGACAGCTGTGAGATTACATCAGTCGGATAATATCCTGGCTATTTAACATCCTGCTCCAAGCAACGCTAGGATAAAATCAGGATCTAACAGTGCGAGTTATTCATCTCGGGCCTGATGGCACAGCTGTCAGTAGCGGTTTGTTCACTGTAAGCTCCACGCGGAGGACATTATTATGTTTACAAGGTAATAGGTTGGTGTTTTGATGACGGTGCTGGACGCATGCCTTCAGAATATCTCCCAGATGTTTGACTGGGTTGAGTGTGAAGGCCATGTAATATGATTAACATCATTTTTATATTCATCACCTAGGGCCCTGTGGACTGGGGCGGAGTCATCCTTGAAGTGACCACACCCATCGGGGTAGAAATATTTCATTACTGGATAAAAGTGATCAGTTAGATTTAGGAGGATGCTGGACAATGAAATGTCAGAAAAACTGGTACAGATGAGCAAAATTCACAGGCTGGTGGTGGGTCCATAATGGTGTGGGGTTTGTTTAGCTGACATTCCATGGGGCCCCTGGTACATCTACGAACGTCTCTGACAGATGAACACTGTGTGTGCATCCTTTCTGACACCTGTCCATGTCCTGCATTTGTTCTGATGGATTTGGCCACCACACAAGTCTAGAGACACCAAATTATGGTTGGAGGAGCACTCATCTAAGTTTGGGGTTTTACTGTTCTCACCTAGAGTTGTGGATCGTTCTGCAGGAAGTATGATGTTCATTTCCTACAGAATATTTCTGCAATCTTGCAGAGCCAATGCCCTGTCATATTTCTGTAGTCGTACACTCATCATTTTTTGTAAGCTGCCAATTTTTCTGGATTTTACAATTGTACATCACTTTCATACCCATCGGACCATTCAGTGAACTGTCATGCCCTGGGGCAGAGTTGTTTTAAAAGAGACCACACCCATCAGGTAAGTAATGTTTTCTTATAGGATAAAAGTGATCAGTCAGAAGAAGGTTGTATTGCTTTGCAGTGAAGCTTCATTGTGGAAAAGTGAAGGTAAAAGATAAATAAATGCCCCCAGAAGCTTAACAAAGTCTTTTTTCCTCTCTTTTGTATGTATGTTGCAAAGACTGAGGAATGGAGATGGGATTAAGGAGTAAAAGTTTATTGTGGTTTCCTATGTACACCTCTAGAAAAAAATATGAAAATGGTGCCTGGCAACCCTGGTTAATGGTGACAATGGCCAATCATGCTTACTGTATGAAACACATTTGAACAAAGCCCTGTTTAAAATCTACCCAAATCGTTTTTGAATTATTTGACATTTCTGGTTATTGTCTCGTACTCATTTACTTGGTTATACACCACAAATGGAGAAATATGTGTCCTTGTAGAATAACCCTCCATTATTTTTTCCTCCTGCGAGTAGTTTCACACCGTGTCCACTTCTATGCCCTCTATTTCCTGCCCACCTCAGCACTTTGTCTGATGGACCTGCTGTTTTAAAGATCTGCTTCCTGAGCCGAGACGTGTGCCCCAGGCCTCACTGACTTTCTGACATGGACATCCTGTTGATCCAGGCGTCTCTGATCCAGCAGTGTTTTTAAAGTATTGAGAGGAAGCCCACTCTACATAATGGCATGAAGTAAGACTGGAGCCCCTTTTCTCATATGAACTGTGGACAATGTTCAGAGAATCAGGTCTAGACATTGTTCCCTTTCATGTAGCACACATCGAGAGAGTGACACATGGGTTTGCAGGGAAGTGACTGACTGAGGGCAGCCATGGTTCAGGGTTAGGGAACCGTTCTTGTGACTGGAATGTTGCCGGTTCGATACCGGTATTTGCCTACTGTGCTTGCACACAGGAATGTAAACCTTAGCCTTTAACTCATCCATGCAGTGAAACAAAAAATCTAAGTGATGATATAAATGGTTGAATAAACTGAACTACCATTTAATCTAATATTCTAGTCCTAATCCGACGTTTCAGACTGTCAACAACATTAGCTAAAAGGTTAGTTAACTGGTTTGTGTTTGTAGGATTTCAGGACCACCTGGATCTTCTCAAATAGCAAAACTGCTCCTGCGTAAATCTAGGCCATATCTGCACATACTTATGGCCAACATACTGCGTGGAATGATGGCGTAGAATACGGATACTGGAACAAGGCCAGTTTACAACCATGGAAGAGCCTCATCTCGGCTACCTTTAAACCACCACTGCCTGACATGGCCCACAACTCAACCACATGTACAATGAATGTGGCCCAGATCTGTTTTGGGATTTTTAAAATCCAGGCCACTTCTGGCTCACATGCCGTTTGCCATTGCAGACAGTGCCAAACCGATGCCGGAAGTGGGCCACATCCGTATGCTATCTGGGTTCATCCTGTTAGCATCTATGCATCATTTATTCATCATTTACTTAAAATACTTCTAATTAGTTAGCATGCTAATAATCTCAGATATAGACTCCGAGTTTGTTTCCATGTATTAAATGTCATCTTCAGACACATCAAAACAAGATTTCTAAGCTGCTGAGGAATATGATCAGAAGATACTATCTTGCTGACACAACACAGATGTTTCATTAGAGTGAAAGTCAACTATTTGTGTACTGCGCTTGCACACAGAGGAATGTGACCTCTGGGTTTAACCCATCCACACAGTGAAACACACACCAGTGAACACTAGGGGGCAGTGAATACACTTGTCCAGAGCAGAGGCCAGCCCCCAACAAGGGCACCTCAGTCATGTGCTTGCCCTATGTGGGGATCAAACCCAGAAGATTCAGGTCACAAGGTTCATCACAGGGGTTGATTAAAAGTGTTTCTCAAATATGTATAAGAGAACCTAAAACTTATCTGCACTTCAGTTATAGTAAAACTTGGCTGCACTGTCTGATAAAATGGAAACAAACTCAACTGTCAACAAAGAAAAAGTTCAAAAGTTTTCCACCATCTGTTTAGAAGCCCTAAGAGGACGAAGATTCACGCCTGATGAAGAGGTGGAGACAGAGGTGCATTAGTAGTTCGCAGCTTAGTCTAAAAAAAATTTACAATGTGGGAATATGAAAGCTGGACAGATGGACAAAGTGAATTGAAAAGCAGGAGATTATGTGGAAAACTTGTAGTAGTGAAGACAAAAGACTGAGATATTTATAGTTAGCATAAAGTACATTGGATTGAGAGTTTATTATAGAAAATTTAAAAGGTAACAGGTAACAAAAATGTGATTCAAATGTATCAAAAACAAGATTAAATTTTTTATTTATAACAAAATGAAAAGTTTTTATTAGTCATTACACAGTCTTTGTATAACGTATTACATTTTAATAATAACAGATCAGTTGAACAGAAGAAAAACATCAATCTTTGATTTTTTTTTGTAGAAATAATCTGCCTGAACAACAACTAGCCAAAAACTACATGGCTGTTTGTTGCCATGCTGTAACAGCAGGTGGCGCTGTTGCTCTAAATTCACACACATCAGTTAAATTACTTAAAAAATCATTAAAAAAACAATATTATTATTTATATTATTAATAATATTTGTTATGTAAACCCCCCCCCCCCACACACACACACACACACCAGTCCTGTCCTGTTGTCCCACAGTCTAGTTTAGTTTAATATAAAACAGAGTTCCTGAAAAGGACAACAGGTTAAAACTTTATTCACAACTCAGTTCTGCTTTTTACACTTGTGCTTCTTCTTTTTAATGATCTGCTGACCACATCTAACTTTCTGTGCTTACATTTGCAATGTTAACACTAAGTGTACTAACACTCCTCATCAGGTTGCCAGATTGATGTTTTATCCCTTTCTCTGCCAGAACAAGTTAAATGATATTAGTTAAATGTTAAATGGTATTTTTATGGCTATTGGGTTCATATCTGATTATTGATATGTCTATTATTAAGTCTAGTATTTTTACTTTTTTATATTTTTTGGATTTTGTTTTACTGAAATTTTATTTTGCAGCTCATCTAACCTATTTTTTATGGACAGAGAAAATATTATAGGGGTTTCCATGCTGGAGGTGCCATTCATGACCAATAGATATTAGAGAAAATCAGCTACACCTGTTTAATACTTGGCAGGTCCACCACGGGGCATGGACTCCACAAACTTGTGGAAATATTCTGTATGCAATAATCCAGACTTGCTGTAGAACGGTCCACAACTCTGTTGTATTCTCAGGTGTAATATCGCTGTATTTCACTGTGCATTGCATGACATCCCAGATGTGTTCTATATCATTGGGGTCTGGTGAGTTATGTGGGTATGACAAATCCCCAAACTCAGATGAGTGTTCCTCTAACCATGATTTGGCTGGTACACAAGTCTAATACTTGGTAGGAGCGTAGAACTGCAGAAATACAGTTTTTTTTTGTTGATATTGTTTTATATTATGGGCATTCATTCATTCATTCATTCATTCATTCATTTATTGACAAGGATAGTAGAAAGCTTTCTAGTCATCTGTAGAGTGAACTGCCAGAATTCTGAGATAGAATAGAATAGAATAGAATAGAATAGAATAGAATAGAATAGAATAGAATAGAAGTACTTTATTCATCCCAGCTGGGAAAT
>JAOVVF010000034.1:8654522-8688254 GCA_028565595.1 Duopalatinus emarginatus | reverse complement strand
CCCAGGGCAAGACACGACTGAGGTGCCCTTGAGCAAGGCACCTAACTCCCCCAACTGCTCCCTGGGCGCTGTGTTTTGCCCCCACCCCTGCTCCGGGCAAGTGTGTACATTGCCCCCTAGTGTTCACTGGTGTGTGTGTTTCACTGCACGGATGGGTTACATTCCTCTGTGTGCACAGTAGGCACACTTCATCACTTTCATTTTAAAATACTTAACCAACAGCACTTACACTGTTACAGCCATAACATTAACACTACCTGCCAAAACAGCTCTGACCTGTCGAGGCAAGAACAAGACCTCTAAAGGTGTCCTGTGGTATCTGGATCCAAGACAACATTCAAGACATCCATTAACAACAGATCCGTCTCTGAATATTCTGTTAGATCAGACTAGATAGATTAGCCTTTAGCGTGATGCTGGTTTACTGGTTGTCCTTCCTTGGACCACTTTTGGTGAGTATTAATCACTGTGTAATATATAACACCCAGCAAGTCCTGCTGTTTTGGACATGCTCTGACCCAATTCAGGCATTGTCACGGTGACTCAGATCCTTACGCTTGCCCATTTTTCCTTCCTCCAAAGCATTACCCTGAACTGACTGTTCACTTTCTGCCTAACACTTCCCCGATTCGATCTGAGTGATTGTGACAAGGGGAAAATTGTGATGGTTAGATGACTGGGTCAAAGCGTCTCCAAAATAGCAGGTCGTGTCTGGGTGGTCTTGTTATACAGTGGTTAATACCTACTGAAAATGGTCTAAAGAAGGACAACTGGCCCAAAAACAAGGTCAGGAGTACCCAAGGCTCAGTGAGTGAAGCCTTGTCTCGTGGAGTCCATATGCTGATGAGACGGAGCTGCTTTTGGCAGGTGGTGTTAATGTTATGGCTGACCTTTTTTTTTTTAAAAAGTTCAGCTTTATATTATTAAAATAGGGACAGGAGTGTTAAAAACACACCCTTGTCCACACATCAGGAAAATGATTTAGTGTGGTGGAGTAAGCACAGCACAGTCTGGTTGTGAAAAGCAATAGATTCAGAATAGTCAGTAATAAATAACACAGCAGAGCAGGGGATGGAAAGTCATATCATTTATTGCCTTATGTTTATACAGCTGAGTATCATACAGTGTACAGTCTTATTCATTTCCTCTTCTGTCTTTTACAGTTCTCACCATTTCACAAGTCCATACTGGCGTCCTGCTCCTATGACTTCACTGTCAGGTAAAGAATCTGCTATCGAACAGCGTGCATTATTCATATTTACACATGTGTTTGTGTGTGTGTGTATATATATATATATATATATATATAAATAAATCAGAAGATTATAAATAATAATAATAATATTATTACAGTAAAAATGTTTCTATGTCATTAAGGAAAGCAATCTGTTAAATAAGATATAAAAACAGAATGAATGAAGAAGTGAGTGTGACAGTCCGTCCCTCCAGAAAAACAGATTCTCCAGGACACTCAGTAAAACTGATCATCTAATTCACTAATAAAATTGGATCGTCTCAACCTGAGGTGACTATTTAACAAAAAAGTGAAGTGTAGTCAAACTGAATCCTGACTTTCTTTACTTTATTACTGTTTACTGATCACTGTGGGGGTTTTCTTTCAAATAGTAAAAACTTCATCACAACATTTCTTTATATGTGCCTAAGACTTTTACACAGTACTGTATATGGATGGATGGATAGATACAAGGATAGATGGATAAATACATAGATGGATGGATAGATGGATGGATGGATAGATAGATGGATAGATGGATGGATGGATGGATGGATAGATAGATGGATAGATGGATAGATAGATAGATGGATGGATGGATAGATAGATAGATGGATGGATGGATAGATAGATGGATAGATGGATAGATGGATAGATAGATAGATGGATGGATAGATGGATAGATAGATGGATGGATGGATGGATGGATGGATAGATAGATAGATAGACATATGGACGTATGGACGGATGTTTCTGTTTTAGTGCTGTCTCTGCTCGTGTCCTGTCACTTGTTTGTTACCTGACTGTGTTCACCTGTTCTGTGTCAGCTCTAGGTTAGCTTGTCTGTTTATACCGTCTTGTGTTATTGTATGTTATACAGTCCAAGTGTTGTTATTTTGGCATGAATGTCAACACAGTCCATTATAACAAAACAATTCAATCCTGAATGTAAAGCATGATGGTGGAATTATATTAATCTGGGAAAGTTTATCATCTTATTATTGAATATACCCCTGTGTTTATCCATTGTGTCTTACTATATGTTATATTTAGCAGAATTGTGCCTTAGATTAGAAGTGAAATGAAAAAGAGCATATATTTCCATTAGTAAATGCCACACACATTGCTGGATATCGATTCCCATCAGCCAATGCAGTTTACACAACTGCCCCTCTGTTTGCTCAATGCACGAGCATTTAACTCATGTTTTTGCACAGCACTCATCGTCTCTGCGTTGTCATGTTGCCTCCCTGCTCATGTGTGTGCTTTCACGGTCGATTAGTTTCTGCTTTCCGGCTTTAAACGTCAACAAACTACCTACAATTATTCCAGATATCTCTGCTGACTAAAGCCAGAACTGTACAGGAAACAAAGAGCACATGACATTTCTGAAAGTGTCTTCCTGGTTGTCTGTTGTTATGATGTGACGTCCATCTGTTTACAGACAGGACAGTTATCATGCAGTCCTCGAGGTGTGTCGATGCTGTCGGTGCAGGTTCGCTTTACACTTGTTACAGAGCCATCTGTAACTGTAGCTCGGGTCAGCTTCAGTCAGGATAACACACACTTTCACAGCAGTGTGTAAACAGAATGACATCATGAGCGCTGCTGGACCATCTGCACAGTCCGTTTAGCACACGGTAAACCCTTCTGTCCGGTCACAGCAGATCCACAGACTGAAATCTGATTACAAAATGGAATTATTGACCAACAGATACACTAATACGTTAAAGTGGTTGTCATTCAGTTTACAGTATATTTAAAGCATACTAATTATATGTATGTAAAACCACTCATTGACCAGTGTGCTTACACACCATACACGTTAATGAACAAACATTAGGTGGCAGTGAGCACACATGCCAGGGAGCAGTTAGGGGTTAGGTACCTCACTCAAGGGCACTTCAGTCATGTCTCTTCTGTTTCAGGGATTGAACCAGACACAAGCCTGGTTCCTTAACCAGAAGCCCATGCTCCCTCGCCGACACATACAGCAAGGATATAAGCAGCACCCTCAGGCATTATTTGTGCTCCCAAAATAAGTCTGTCCCATTCAAAAGACAGCTCAAGGACATCTGTGTTGTAAGGTTACTTACTTTGGATAAATTTCAAGGCTGCATTAGATGTGTCCTTCATTCACAGCCCAAATGAGATAAATACCAGAATACTCTGGTATTCTAGTTCAAATACTAAACAGTGAGAACAGGTGAAGATCAACGTGCTTTTTTTTTTTTAAAGAACAATCCTGAATGTTCCCAATGATAAATGAGTTCTGACTTTGATCATTCATGGTATTAAATTCTTTTATTAACTTTTATTTTGAGACTTTATACGCAGTGCACATTTCGACAGCTGGGGTCTGATTCCAGTCAGAACAGAATAGGATTATGTCAAGTCATTATGTCAATTCAAGTTTATTTATTAGGAAATCCCACTTGGGCGGGGTCAGGGTTACAATCTGGAGTTAACCACAAGGTTTCAGACTATTTTTACAACAGTGTTGGTTAAACCACCAGTGTCCCACCAGGATCTATAAACTACTGTCAGCTAGAGGTGGGGCGATATGGCAAAGCTTAATTTTTTTAAACGCGCCATTAAAATACAATTGTATGTGTACAATGTCAATAGGGTGCCACGGTGGTGCCAGAGGTGTGTGTTTGTGTTACACAGCTCCAGAGATCTGGGGTTGTGTGTTCAATCCGGTTTCTGTGAGGAGATTACAGTGTATTCACCATGTTCACATGGGTTTTCTCCTGGTGCTCTGGTTTTCTCCCACCTCCCAGAAAACACACATGGTAGATGAATTTTGCTGAATTGTCCTTGGTGTGAGTTTGTGAGTGAATAGGTGTGTATGTGTGGTAACCTGGAATGGATTGGTGCCCTGTTCAGGGTGTATTCCTGCCTTGCACGGAATGATTCTGGGTGGGATTCGGATAAACCGTGAACGCGGTGGACGAAGCGGATAAGAAAATGAATGACAATGTCAGTAAAAATATATTGCTACTGAATTTAAAATAAATTTTAAATAAACAATTTTATAAATAAATTCAATTCTAATAATAAACATACAAAAAATAAGTTTGACACTACTGCAACACCTTACTAAAAAGTTTACTAAATGAAATCGGGCATTTCCAATCAGAGCTTATAATTTCTTTTATTTTTAAATACAAAAATTTTTCCAGCCCTACTGCCTTCAGCAAGCATGTTTTTAAGTGTATGACGTCAGTGTGTACAGTCTGTACAACGTGTAGGTTGTGTATATCCCTGACAGTGGTTATTAAGTTATTAAGTTACCCACAGTGATGCTGATAACTTGTGTCTCTGATGAAAAGCTTCGTCTTAGGTCACAGACGCTATGGTGAGGAGATATAGGTGAAGAAGATCAGGTAGCACAGTGGGATCGGTTCATTGTTCTCGTCTTACACAGTGTTTCCTTGTACCTGTAGCCTAGTCAATCAGCCGAGAGATGTTTGTTGTCTGAACTCTGCTTCCTATCAAGGTTAATGTAGCTAAGAATAGGAGAAGTTTACGTCTGGATCATTACAAACGCCTCCGGCTGCCTGGAGTTGTTCAGTATTTCAAACTGAGGTGCTGATGTGAAATCTGTTTTCTATAAATACAAATACAAAGACATAAAAGATTTAATATGGAATAAGATCCAACCTACTTCCCCGAGGCAGCCACAGGCTTGTGGTTGACGAACCAGCCTTGTGTTGTCCCTGGTTTGATCTCTTCTTCTAAAAAGACATGAATGACGTGCCCTTAAACAAGGCACCTTACCCCCAATTACTCCCCGGGTGCTGTAGATAGGGTTGCCCACTGCTGCCACTTAGTGTGTGTGTTCCACTGCACAAATGGGTGAAATGTGGAGGTCAAATTCCTCTGTGTGTACAAGGAGTGGTAGAATTAGGTTTGGATAATGACACAGTTATAATATGATGTGTATATACTCGTATATATTTTAACACAGATATATTCTTCTATTTTATGTAAAACGTTGAGTTGTGCAAAAACATGTCGTCAGAGGCGTTAGCTGTGATGTTGGTACAACTAAACCAGCCAATATCAGCTTACCTTGTTTGATAGCATTGTTTTATAGCTATATAGTGGAAACTTTCGCACACTAAATCACGTCTCTTGCTGATGGACTACATTAAAAGGGAACTGTAAAATTTAGTATCCTGTATGACAGTGTTTCACTGTAGTGGGCAGTAGTGGCTCAATGCTTAAGGCTCTGGGTTATTCTGCTCCAGGGTTGCTGTACCTCTGTACTAAAACTCACATGAGTTTTCCTCTAACCATAATTTGGCGTTTCATTGTCATAACCAATCAAAATGAGGCAGGACGAGAACAGATGTAACTTATTATTAAATGAGGCAGACATAGTGTTCCCCTAGATTTGTGGATGTACCAGGGTGCCATGGAATGCCAGCTAAACAAACCTCAGAACAGAATTCTCATGTTAAAAATGTCCACATCAATCAGGTTTTGCGTCTTTTCCCTTACAGTGAATTGTTTTTACACCAGGGAAAAAAAATGGCTGATGACTTGCTGCTTCAGCTGAAGAAACGTGTGTATCTATGGCCAAACCACAGATTTTGGCAGTACGATATAAATCAACAAATCTAATTATGAGGTCGAAACAAAGCAAAGGACATGAAGCCAGTCTTTTCACACACATTAAAATTGCATTTGAGTTTCTAGAGAAGGTTATATATAGAAGAATAATAGGTTATTCATAACACGTGTCATCAACAGATATAAAAAGACCTCGGAGACTCTGAGCACAGCAGGCCAGAAGACCACAGCTACCTTCAGCAACATAGGCACAGCCATCAGCAGGAAGCTTGGGGATGTGAGGTATGACAGCTTTAGCCATTTTTAGCCTACTTCTTTTATTTGATCCTGTGTTTGCTTTGCTTTTTCTTTTTTTCTTTTTTTTTTTTTGCTTTGTCTTTCGCCATCCTGTAAAACTGCCAAGAGCTTTCTCCAATTAACAGCACAATATGCATACTGTCCGCTGTCGTCCTCTGCTGAGGACGCGCCAGCTGCTCCGTGATGCCCGAGAGCGGTTCGCTCCAGACAGTCTGTCTGAGATTGTGTTACAATTATCAGCTTTCGCCAGGCTGCTTTCAACATCAGGGCTTGGGTTTGGAGACTTAATGCTGAACATCGTTCACTATATCTTTTTTACTGTTATATACTGTTATATTTGTCAGACTGACCTAATTGTACAGACAGTCAGTTAACACTTACAAATGCCAAGGGATATAGTATCAGTTATCAACATCAACATCATATAGCAATAAAATAAAGTCAGCCGAATACCTGAACATACTGAATACACAGGTTATAATATCAATGGATTTTTTTTTTCTTTCCTGATGGCACAGCCGTATTCCAATACGACAATGCCAAGATTCATCAGTATTAACCTGTAACAGAGTGGTTCAGGGAGTAGAGGAATGCTTTTCACACATAAGTCCTGACCTTAACCCCATTGGGATGTGCCCTGACTTTATGGAGTGGTTCGTCTCCCCTGTCACCAACAAAATGTCAAAATATTAGTGTACGCGACTTATTTTGACCAGTCAGTGTGTTATAGTGTGTTAAAATAGATACCCAGTGTAAAATACTACTCCTGTTAAAGTAGCAGTCTCCGTTTAGACCTCCAGTTGACAAAGTATGAAAGTATTTACCTTCACGTATACTTCAGTGTCAGAAGTGAAAGTACCATGATTTACTATGGCTCTAATGGCCTATCATTTTATAACAAGACACCTACTTAATCAAAATGTCTATTAAAAATGATCATAAACAAAACATGCTGAAGACAAACTATTTCTATCAGGTAAAACTACTGGGCTATTAAAAACTTTCCTAACTAAAGTAACTAAGTTATAAGTTTAAGTTTAATAAAAACTCGCTTTAAACACAGGTTCACAAATGAGTTTTCCTTTACGATATTACATCTGTAGGTCTTTGTTCATAAACACAAACTATCCAAAACCTTATTTATTAGATTCAAGATTGGAGATTCATGATCCAATATTTAGGATTTTTATTTGTCACATGTACATTTGTAGCAGGTACAAATATACAGTGAAATGAAAAGTGACAGATCCATAGACTGAGCAAAAATGTAAAATTACTTAATTAATTTTTTTTAATTACAATACAACTTAAAAATAAGTACTAGCAAAATAATTTAATAGAATAAGTATAAAGGTAGAGAAATTAAAAAGAGAATATGCGTACCTGTAATTTAGGGAAATATTGAATATAGTGCAAATGATGCATGATATAAATATAAATATAAAGTGGTTAGGTGACTGACTGTATCTTGAGCAGAATGGTCCATGTGCATTAATCGTTTAATGTCTGAATGATCTGAGGGTAAAAACTCCTCCTTAGTCTCTCAGTCCTGGCCCTGATGGAGCCAAGACGTTTCCCTGAGGGTAACCATTCGAACAGTCTATGGTTTAGTTGGTGAATGTCTTTAATAATCCGTTTGCCTGATGCTCTGCACCTCCTGGAGTTTACTATAAACGGAAATGAGGTTTGTTTAAATTAGAAAAAGGCACATTCCAGTCTCAGCATATGTGTACAAATTTCTATATTTCGGTTCAGTAATGCTTTAGTTTGTGATTGTCAGTCAGTGCTTGTATTGACCCTATCTTGCATTACCTGGTAAAGTTGAAAACAAAATGTGCGATGTACCCTGATCAGTGTGCTTGTTTCATGCTTCTCTTGTTTTAACTTGGTATGTTTTTATGTACACATTAACAAAAAGGAACGACAGATTTTGCATAATGCAGTAGAAGAAAAAGTAAAATATCTGATTTTGAAATGTAGTGAAGTTAAAGTATAAAGTCACCCAAAGTGGAAATAAAGTGAAGATGTAGAAAGCGGAAGTAAAGATAGACAAAACAAAACTACAAGTACAGTATTGAATTACGATGGCTTTGTTGTCGTCCACCACTGTAAACTACTCAATGAATTTTAGGAATTTTAAAAGTAACATGCTATTAAAATGAAATAAATATAAGAGATAAATATTACACATTTCCACATATCAAAGAGAAAAATTCCATTAGCAATGTGCCCGGTGTTGACCATCTCAACTAATAACTGTTAAAATGTGTCGTCATTACACTAACTAACACTGTTTAATTGCATGATATTGAAAATGTGCTTAAAACAAACCTTTTGTTCTGCTTGATTTACTCCAGCATGTTTGGCCTTGACTTAATCTATGCCAGAAGGTATGTCTGTGTGTATTTTTGTGTGAGGATTTCTGCTTTACGTATTCTACTCCTGCATGTGTGCTGATTAGGAGTCTCCATGAATGCATGGATGAGCAATTAGATTAACACAATAAAGATGATGATGTCTTATTTACTTACATAAATGCATGTAGTGTAGATGGTTGAAAAATTAAAATCTTTAACGACTATCAATCAAATTAATTCCGTATGATTGTTAGACCCAATATTAATATTTTTTACTTTAATATTCATGATGACCTTATTTTACCATTTGTTTTAGTCTAGGACATGGCACCTTTAGAGTGTGCTCAGACTGCTGTGCATGTTTTGTGTGTGTGTGATGGTGTGAAGTTGGACCGCATTAATACACATCCCATGAGTAAATGTTTGCTAGGATTAAACTGTCTAATTGTTTGCTTTTTTGTTTGCTTCCTGTTGCACTTCAAAAGACTAAATTCAATAGGGTAAGATACTGTGTGTGGACTAAACTGCTTTTATTGTGTGATGTTTTAGGATGGCGATTTATATAGAAGTACAGATGTTACAGTCCTAAATACATAAAGCTACCTAGCAGAATGTACTCCTAAGTAATGAAAGTTGAGCTCATATATAAAAGGAAAACGGTTCCTGCTTGTATTCTGTGGTACGTTCCTTTATGTGTCGCATTTGTGCTAAACTGAAATGCAGGTAGCCTACTGTTCGGTTAAAGGCTTAAGTCGGAAGTCGTCATCCATGTGATAGAGCCCTGTTATTATTTGTTAAAGTTTGCTTCATTCCTGCTGTATTGATTGTTAAACCTTAATTATCTAAAAAATAAATGCAGCAAGAAGTAGTAGCAAGATTGGTTAATGAAATTCCTGCCTTGTTTAAATATTGCACAAGTCTTTTTATTTTAGCTTGATAAACAGTGCAACATATTTACTCGCTAACTGCCTATTTGCAAATAGATAGCTAACATAGCTGAGAACATTAGCTAGATCAAAATCTTTCGACAAAAGGCTTTACCCCGTGGTGCTTAAATGCCTTGCTTGAATAAAAGTAGAAGTCGCAGCAAAAGTCTAACAGTTGCACTCTAGTTAACAATGACCTTAACTTAAAAGTAAAGCATTGTCATTTAGTTTAATTACAGAGAAGATACATATACATGTATTTGAGAAGATACATATACATGTATCTTGTAGAAGTACATATACGCATCACATTACAATGATGTAAACATTTGTTGCTAATCGCTTAAATATTTGGATTTAGACACAGCGGGATGTTGCTTTTAGCTAGCTAGCTGGCAATTGACAATTGACTAACTCCCAACTGCTCCCCGGGGTGCCTAGGATAGAGTTGCCTAGTGCTCCAGATGTGTGCTTACTACCCCCCAGTGTGTGTCTATGTGTATGTTTTAGTGCATCGATGGGTTAAATTCATAGGTCAAATTCCTTTGTGTGCAAGCTCAGTGGTCATTGAGTGGTTCACTAAAATTATAAGCCTATCACAATCCAAACATAATCAGCTTATCACTGTAATAGTACATTATTGTTCTTGTTTTTATGATAATTTTTAGTAGTTGTAGTAGTAGTAGTAGTAGTAGTAGTAGTAGTAGACGTCAGGGGTGAACTTTGCATAGGAGAAGTTGTTATTTCGTTGTTACATTGTTGGTGTCTGCAGTAGGAAGTGGTGACTGGGAAATACAGTTTGGTCAATAGCTGTACATAGTCTGAAAAGACTGGGAACCTCTGAGCTAGATGATACATGCACAAACTAATATCAGGTATGGTCTCTATGCACACTGTTACTATAGTAACAGTAATGTAGATTATTAGATATTAGATCATTAGAAGTAGTGCATTAATATAAACCTGTGATTTGCCTTGCCTACTGTCAGAGCTGCTAAAAATTCTGAACAATCAGAGGAAAGAATTCACTAATACTGTGGTAATATATTAATTATAAAGTAAAACTTGACAATGTTTCATGATAAAATGGTCAAATTGAGACTTTCTGGTCTCCCAGTACAATCTGACTTGATTTGTAGAGCTGCATGTAGTTGAGTTGTACTGAACACACACTGTTAGAGAGCAATGCCCTTGAGACGTGCTAACTCTGTACATAACATACACTCCTGATAATGTAGTTTATTTATAACTTTCAGGACGAAACACACCACTGTAACCTGCAGCAGATCCCGAGCTGCTCTGCAGTGTGCTCTGCTGAAGCTGTTTACTGTTTCCTCAAACTAACGTCTTTCTCTTTTACCTAATCATGCTAACTATGGACAGCTACTCTGTACACCATTCGATGAGCATGCCCACCATGAGGTAAATGTGGAACAGTTCATCAGGAACGTCACTGCCTGATAATGATTAGCAGTTAACATCACAGAATTGAATTTGCAGCAGCGGATGAATTACACAGGAGGTTTCGGGGCATCCACAAGACCATCATTGTAGTTGATCAATTAGATATTATGATATGCTAACTGTTAGGCAGTTAATTATAATGACACCATCATAGTTTGCCAATCAGTTACGACATGCTAACAGTTAGCAATTATTTACTGTGTCATGCTGTTAGCCAGATAGTTAGTATGCGGTCATTTAGTTATAGTAGGTTAATTACTGTCTGCACTTAATTAGTATGACATACAAATAGTTATCATGTCACACTAACTATTTGATTATTATAATGTGACATCCTTGTTGCTCGTCAGTTACTTATAGTAGGTTAACTGTTAGTCAGGAAATTAGTGTAACATGATAACTGTTAGCCAGTTTATGTCATGTAGTTAGCCAGATAGTTAGTATGACATCCTCACTGTTAGTCAGTTAGTTATAGTATGCTAACTGTTAGACAGCGGATTAGCATGACATGTTAGCCGTTAGCCAGTTAATTATTATTGTCATGCCAACTGTTACATAATTAGTATGACGTCCTCACTGTTAGTCATGTACTTATAGTATTCTGTGAATTAATCTTACATGCTAACTATTAGCCAATTGGTTATTATGTCATGCTAGCTGATAGTTAGTGTGATATCCTCACTATATTAATCATTTAGTCATAGTAGGCTAACTGATAGGTGGTTAATTAGTATGACATACTAATTGTTGGAGAGTTAGAGAGAAATTTGTTTACTGTTAGCTTTTTTTAGTAGCCCAAAGTTGGTATGACATGCTAATGGTTAGCATATTACTTTATATGACATGCTAAATGATAGCCAGGGCATTAATTGGCTGCCTATAATTACTAGAAAACTAGAAAATGTGTGTTTTATAATGAAGGCAAAACAGAAGTAATGAAACTATAACATTTGGTCAAACATTGTGTTTTTTTTTATGTCACCAGGAACTCGCAGAGCTTTAAGTCCTTTGAGGAGAAGGTGGAAACCACCGTTTCAAACATTAAGGTAAGTGTAAGCAGACTGGGTGTGGACGACTGCTGTGGGTCAATATTGACCTGAAGTGTCCGTGCTGTCAGAGGCTAATGAATCTCTCTCTGTCTCGCTGCTGTTAATCATTAATGTGTTTTGTCTCTCGTGGCAGCCAGTCAACACACGTGTAAATTTCTGATTGTGTGAGTAATGGGGAATGTCAGGCTGTCTACTGTAATCAATAGGCTTTCTTTTTCTGTTAGTAGAAAATGTATAAGTAAATATTAAACAACAAGACTCGGCATCGGTTTTGGTCCAAAGATGTGGATTAATTTTGAACCTAATAACGAACCTGCCTTTAATAAAGCACATTCATACCTTTGCAGGAACACTTATAAACAAATGACCATATTTCTTAGTCTTTTTATTCTTTGTACTTGAACCCAAATGTGTACAAGAACCCATCAAATTAACAAATCACAGACGAATCATTCTGTTATGCTTTTCTGCACTGTTTCGAGACTAAACATAGCCCTGTTTGTCTTTCTTTGCCATTTGAGCAGTCGAAGGTCGGAGGGAATACTAGCGGAGGAAGTTTTGAGGACGTGCTCTCATCAGCAGCTCAGGCCAGTGCTCAGAACTCCGGCCCAGCAGCTCTCGCAACTAATGACCTGAGTGAGAATAACACGTGCTAATGAGACCAAACCTGTGAAGAAATGTACAGCCTGCTACCTGACTGGAGATGGAGCTCTGGTGCCCCTCTGTGCCCAGGAGGATACACTGCCTCTGTAGGAAGAGGTCCTGAATGAAGCTGTGTTCTTGTACTTTTCCAATTTCCCCAAACAGTTCTAACAAATCTAACCTCCACTGTCAGATGGTCAAGTAAGGTATGATAGAAATCCATTTAGAAGCCGAAGGGACTGACCAAATGACCCAGAAACAACTGAATTCTGATGCATTTTTCATGTTAAAATCTTGGTTAAAAGTCATGATAAAAAAAAAAAGGCAATAGTGTTAAAATAGGCAATAGTTTTAAAAGAAAGATGTTTGATATTAATATTGATGCATAACACGAGCCTCAAGTGTTGCTATTTGTTACGCTTTAATAACTTGTATAAGCTCGTACTGTATATCTGGCTTCCAAATTTAATTGTTTTAAATAGATTTCATGTTTTATTATTATTATTATTATTATTATTATCCCTTACATTTACACTTCTGTTAACCTATTTTGTATACTTAATTGTTGACAGAGTACTCTTTTTTTCTGGTTCTGGGTTACTTCTGTGACAACTAAATTATAAACTACAACTAAATTCTGGTCCAACTGACAATAAAACTAACACAAGCCATCACAAGTCACCTGCAATTATTTTGCTACTGTGAAATATGATATAACTTTATTTAAATTACATTAAAGTACTATTAATAAAATATCTCCAAACAGCAGTAAATAAAATAGACTCCCAGTACCAGACAAACAGACCGGGCAATCTTATTTTATTATATTATATTATATGCAATTTCAAATCAATAAACCACAGTGTATTTAATTTAGTTTTAATTTAAGATTTTAAAATAAATACGAGGGTGATAAAAACATTATCTGTACTCCATGTTGACAAAAAACTGTCTCATCAACACTTTCCTGACCCTACTAGGTCGTTGTCTCCCCAGTCACAGCTGCACAGATCTGAACATCTTACGTCAGTTTATTTGTGACTGCAGTGTGGGAAAAATTATGTATTTTGTCTTTTCTTAAAGTTGGTTAAAAAAATTCTACAGCTGGAGTGCGGATGATTTTTGACTCACCCTCATAAGTAAGGAAGGAAGGAATTAAATTAATAAACGGTGAGTTTGTCTGGGGCTGAAGTGTGGTCATCTGTCCATCTTTGTATTGAGAAAAAACATTTACCAGCATTTCTTAACAATGTTGGAACTGAGGGCAGAGGCATCAAGTGTTACACACCAATCAGAGCTTGTGTGTTTTGTTGTGACTACTTACTGTAGCTGTTTTCCTTTGGATTTAAGTTTATGGCATTTTGTTAGACGCTCTCGTCAAGACCGACTTACATTTATCTCATTTATACATTTGAGGGTTTAGGTATTGCTCAAGGGCAAGGCAGGAGCAGCTTGGTGGTGGTGCGATTTGAATACCCGACCTTCTGATCAAAAGTCTAATGTCTTAACCACTGAGCTACTGCTGCTCTGGTATTTATACAGACTTTATATGCAAGATGGATCAATTTGCTGGAGCAGACTGAAGCTGGACTATAAGTAGGAACATGTTCCGCAGATGCACTGAGCTTTCAGCTGGAAAAATCAAATGCTTGGGTTTTGTCTTTTCTTTAGTGACGAGTTGGTTGGTCTTTTGGTGCATAAAACAAAAAAAATATTTTTGTAACATATGCTTCTTAAAAATAAAAACTTGGCCTGGTCTTTTTCCATTCTTCAGCTGTTTGGTTTCAGGAATCCTGTGCCCGCTGTAGCTTCAGATTCCTGTTGTTGGCAGACAGAAGTGCAACCTAATCCAGTCTTCTGCTGTTGGACACAATCAACCAAAAGATCTGGTATGCATGCAGAAAACTGCCTAGATGGTTTTTTTTGTGCAATTCTGTTGTGACTGTTCTGTATAGACATCCCAGGAGCCGTTTCTAAAAAAAAAAAATAATAATGGTCCAAATCACTGAAATCTGAGTTCCGAGTTCTTTTCCTCATTCTGACCTTTGATGTGAACAATAACTGAAGTTTGGTCTCAAACTTGCAAGGAAAATGACTCTTGGCCATCTCAGTTTGCTCCAGAATTTGGACTTTGGAATTTATTCACACTCCAATGTTTTGATACAACCACTAAATGAACATTTATCCATTGAGCGTAAAAATGTTGTCAAAGTGTTTGTGTTATTATGCAGCTGCATTTGTGCCAGTGGTGACTCTATAATGGTATGGAGTTTGTTTAGCTGGCGTTCTATGGGACCCCTGGCATGTCTACAAACATGTGAACACCGTGTGCCTCCTTTCTGTACTCTTTCTCATGGGTTTGGCCTCTTTCAACCAAACAATGCATCACCATGCACATCTAGGGACGCCAAATTATGGTCATCTGAGTTTGGGGTTTTGTCATTCCCACCCAAGTCACCGGATGTCAATGTTATTAAACACATCTGGAATGCCATGCAACGTGCTGTGGAACACAGAAATCCTACACCTCAGAATTGTGGATCGTTCTGCAGGATGTATGTTTATTGCCTATAGGATATTTCTGTTTTTACGCAGTCCTGTGCTCGTGTGGAGACGTACCAAGATTATACTGGTGTACCAGTTTTCCTGGCATGTCAGTGTATATAAACCTGATGATTCATTTTTATGAGTGGCTCCAGTACTACTCAGTTAAACAAGTAACTAACTAGACATAATTTTGGTACCAATTTTATTCTGTTTTCTGTTAGGACTGAACATTTGTGTCTGTTTTCAAGCAAGGCAATACAGACAAAAATAACTGACAGCAAATCTGGAATAGTAGTCTCATCACCATAATAATAATAATAATAATAATAATAATAAAGAACAATTATCAGCAAATGGGTTTAATCACACTGATTACTAAACAGGAAACTGTATACACATAACCAGGACAGGCAAGTAATTCAACACTGTAACTCAGACAAGGTCCTGGTGGAATGAAGATGTCTGGGCTCCCCATAGTGATTACAGTACATCACTGTGTTAACAGTCCACTATGTTGCACATGAAGTAGACAGGGTTATACAGACACATTTAAATCGAGATCGGCCGTGATGTACTGTCATCTACTGTAACCTAGACACTTCATTACTGCAGCTCTAGGACTATAATTATAACGTCCATATAATAAGACGGACTGAGAAGTGCAGGTATATCAAAAACAGTCCCTGAAGACCTGCTGTGAACATAACACTGAACAGTAGTTTTGTTTCCAGGTGGCTCCTGGTAGGTGAGGTGAAATCTAAACTATAATACAGTACAGTTGAGTCTGATGTGTAACCGTCACGTCATGAGGAGTCTGTTGTAGTCGTGTGTTCGTTCAGTTATGCTGTTTTCACTGGTGTCTCGCTCTCCCCTGATTTGATCATGTGACTCGCTCGTTCGGCGTTTAAGCACTTCACCAGCGCAAGGACTTCTGGGTGATGAAAACGACCTGCGACGAACAGAAAACAGTTCTGTGAATAGATCAATACTAGGCAGACTAGAAATGTTTCAATTAGAGATGTCTAACCACAATAGGTGGTAAAGCTTTCTGAAAAAGCTGTTGGATTCAGAGGAGAATATGCTGAAATGCCTGAAAAACTTGTACAGACAAGCCTGTGTAAAACGCATAGGCTGGTGATGGCTTCATAACGTTTCATAAAGTTTTGTTCAACTGGCATTCATGGGACCCCTGGTACATCTACAAACGTCTCTGACAGGTGACAGCTGGGTTTGTGTTTTTCCAGCAAAACAATGTGCCATCACACACGTCTAGAAACGCCAAATTACAGTTTGAGGAACACTCATCCGAGTTTGATTTTTCCATTCCAACACAAGTCACCAGATCTTAACATTATCAAGCACATCTGGAATGTCATGCAACCCGCTGTGTAATCCTACATCTGTTCTGCAGGAAGTACGGTGTTCATTGCCTACAGAGAGTCAATGCCCCATTGGGGACCTTCTGAATATTAGACTGGTGTACCAGTTTTTCTGATACTTTAGTGTATTTAAATATTAAATACAATGTGTAAGTAAAAATACAACTTTTATTAGTCTATGGTATTAACACAGTTGTACTTGGAGAGAAAAGATACATTTTAAAATAGAGATCGATTTTAAGATACAGATATAGATTTAAATAGAGTTAAATACAATTAGTCTGTAATTATACAACGTTAAATAAATAAGATCCTTTTGTTAAAATGTGCTAGTCAGATTCTGCCTGCTTTATGATTATTCATTAAAACAACTGTCTAGCAGATAAATGACAGGGAACGTGATGGAACCTTCGGTGGAGGTGAAGAACTCCTGCAGTCGGCCCGGGCTTCCCTCCAGCTCCTCATACTCATGAGCCTGTAGGATCATCTCCAGCTGGTCCAACTCCTTCACTAACTTGGCCTCATGACTCGACTGATTCTCGTACTCCTGTACAGGGAGATCAACAGCGATGTGGTCATCACAGTAAAGGGTAATAATAGTTATGTAGTGGTTGGTGTACATCTCAGCAGTGCTTTGCTAAAGGGCAAAAACATACCTCCCACAACTGGTACATCTCCTTACGCAGATCATCAGCTAGCAGGCCCGTGATATGCACCATCGCCTCCTGTAAGAGTATGGTGACAATATTTAAAGGCAGACTGAAAAGTATGGTTTATGACTATACTGACTATTATGTGAAGCAAATTGAGTGAATATTCTTAATATTAAAGACAGTTCTGGACCTTTTCTCTTTTGTGTTTCTCGGCTTTGCTGACGTTGTCGGCTGGAGCGATGTCGCCAACAATGCATTCAGCCAGGTCATGAACTAATGCCAGCTTTATGCATCTGGAATGGGAGAGAAAACCAATGAACAAACATGTTAGATCTTTGGATTACAGGTTTACTGGACTAGACCAGGGATTTTGTCCTGTGTGTACTGTGCGCTCTGTACAGACTACAGAGGAAGTGTGCGCACACTTGCCTCTCTTTGTTTACACTAGGGTCTTGGAGTGTCAGGGCCATCATCGCCATCCTGTACATGTGATCAGACACACTTTCGGGTTGCTTTACGTTCCTGTAAACCCAGCCGGTCCTCGGGACACGCTAAAACAAAGGAAAATGAAACGTTACGGGTATAAACATGTGTCACAAGAATGGCTACCATCTGATGCTCAATAGTGATCCAATATTCTCTATCATTCTCAAAGTACCCATAGTAAGTGATGCCCACTGTATTTCAAAAATATAAAAATTATCAATGAAAGGTTTTATTTTGTTGGCATGCAAAAATGAGGATTATTTTGAATATTCATGTAACAGATGGCAAGACCACCACCAATAGTTAGTGGTAAGATAAACAGACAGAATGGTATAAAGAAGGTCCTGATTATACTTGGTTTATGTCTTTTGTCACTTCTGCTAGAATCCAGGTTTAAGAAAAACTTGAGAAATGAGGTTTCTTTTGCACTACAACTGTGCTCAACATTTTTTCGAGCACTGGCACACTAACCTAAACAACCACATCATGCACTGATGACGTATATTCCTGTTAACGTCTTATCTATGACATTAACATTTAGCATTAGGACTTGGGGGCAGGAGAAGGTCCCAGGTCCAAACCCCGCGAACACTGCTCACTGTCCCCTGGTATGTTCCCTAGTGTGAATTTGTGTGTATTTCACTGCATGGATGGGTCAAATGCATAAGTCAATTCCAGAGCACAGCAGGGCTATGTTCAATTCAATTTTCAATTCAATTAAATTTTATTTGTATAGCGCTTTTAACAATAGACATGTGCTATAACGATATATATCGTGCGACAATAGAAAAACGTCAATCGTTTATTATTTCCCTCTTTGGTCTGTTTTGTAAAATACACATTTTACTGCAGTCGTTTTGTTGTTTGGACAACACATAAGGCGGCGACTAATGGCGACTAATCGCCATGAAGCAAAAACGGAACAAAACAGTGTTTTTCCCACAGCAGAAAATATCTTTAATTGTTTGACTTTGTATAATTCAATATATTGAAATATTTTTTTTCATGTGGTCATTATAATTAATAAAAATGTTTCCTGAATTTACAGAAAACGTGCTATATTGTGATATGTATGGTTATCAGGATATGAATGGATCTATATCGGTATATGAAATTTTGGTCATATCGCGCAGCCGTAGTGCACAGTGGTCAAAAGAGTAGCTCACTTCACTGACTACAAAACATATGTGGTAACTTCAGCAAGTGTTTCGCATCACACTGTGTCTTGGTGGTCGTTCACACAATCCCGTTACCTAAGACACATTTTAAATCCATGTGCAAACGGTTGAAGAGAGGCTGGAGCTGATTTCTTTCTAGCTTACTCTGTAGACTCAAGCAGCCAATCAGAGACAGTCACGTCAGAGATAAACGCCCCTTACATCACAGGTGGCCCTTTTCAGTCTCTTCTCACACTCGTCTCCAGTCGGCGGGGTCAGGACCAGGACCCAGGTGGGTTATTTAGTTTGTGAGTCTTTTCACATCAGAAATGTATTTAGAGGACAAATTAAAAGTAGACAGACTGTGAGTACAAATGACACTGTACATTTAGATAAGAGGTTTTTCTGTTTTCTCTTTAAGGTTAGAATTATATTTGGACACAGCAATAATTATTAATTGTGTTACTTATAATGTCAGTGGAAGGTCCTGATAAAGACAGTCAAATAAACGTGTGTGTGTGTGTGTAGTACAATATACCCCACCCACATCATTATTATTATTATTATCATTATTACCATCATCATATATTTTTATATTGTATATAATTATTATTATTATGGACACAGTAGGCCATACATAATTAAAGTTTTTAAATCATATCCTACAAACATGTCTGTTAATGTGACGTCACCGGTACAGTAAACAATCATGAAAAGTATAAAATTATAAATTCATTACCTTTAATTGTCCCACTAGTTTCATGAACTTTAACACGTTGTCCATGCTGTTTACAAGAACCGCCGGTATCCGACTGCGCATGCGTCGAGCGAACGCGCATGCGCAGTCCGAATTGATGGCGCGAGCTGCGGTAACTGAAATGGACAAGAAGATGGCGCCATTTTTATATAGTAGACAGCGTCCGTTTTTTATAACATCATTGCTGTTTGTGTAAAAAACTGATCATATCCACACACAAACAAACAATAAATAATAAAGTTAATACAAATTAATTCATTAGCATGTTGTGTGTGGTGTTGAGCTCGTAATCTGAAGTTAATATGTAACAGGCTTGGCAAAAATCTCTGAGGAAATTTCATATGAACAGGCAAATGGAAACAATTTTTGATAACGATGTGTAGTAAAAAGATTTTGACCCTTTTTTTTATGGTGTTGTGAAAACAATTGTTCTGAAGCGTTGACCTCGACGCATCGGCTACAAAATGTCCTCAAGCTGTCAGGATCATACTCATTTCTGAAAACTTGTGGAGCAACAGTCAGTCAGTCAGTTAGTCATTTTCATATCCGCTTAGTCCATCAGTTTGTCCTGACTCCACCTGGAATCGCTGGGCGTATGGGCAGGAATACCCCCAATCCATCACAGGGCACCACATATACCCATACAGCCATTCAATCAGCCATAGGGGCAGCCGTAGGCCCCCAAATGCTCCCACTGTGCTGTAGATAAGGTGCTGCCCCCATGCCGCTCTGGGCATGTATGTTCACTACCCCCTAGTGTGCATTCACTACTGTGTATGTGTGTGTTTCACTGCACAAATGAGTTAAATACAGAGGTCAGTTCAACTGCACAGTAATTAACTTGCATCCAGTGGGCAATTTAACACACCTACACGTGTGGTTTTCAGGAGATGAGAGGAAACCCGGTGAAAACCCACAGACACAGAGAGACAGCAGAATGAGGCCCGAACCCACAACCCCAGATCCCTGGAGCTGTGTAGCACACACACTACCTCCAGCACCAACCTGCCACCCTTAAATACATACATTATATTTATTTTATAATGGTCATATATAAAAATATACACACACCAATCACTGTACATGGGTAGAGCCTACCTGTACTCTTAAAACATCATTGGTGCTTCATGACATGGATTCCACAAGATGTTGGAAGCTTTCCTTTGAGGTTCTGGTCCATGTTGACATGATTGCATCATGAGTGGTTGGTCCTTACTTTATACGGCAGATCTCCCATTCTACAACATCCCAAAAATCTTCTACTGAATTCAGATCCAGTGACTTCAGCCACTGAGGAACACTGAACTCATGCTCATAAAACCACTTTGAGATGACTTGATTGTGCGTTATCATCCTGTAAGTAGCCACTGGAAGATGGGTCATGGAGGGATGCACATGATCACCAACTGTACTCGAATACACTAAGATTGATTGGTATTAATGGGCAGACTTGTGTGCTAAGAAAACATTCCCCACACCATTACACTACCCCCACCAGCCCAGACTGTTGCCACAAGCCAGGCTGGGTCCATGGATTCAAGCTGTTGGCAGCAAACTCGTCTGCTACTATCTGTGTGCTTCAACTAAAAATCAAGATTTATCAGACCCGGATATGTTTTTCCAGTTGGACAGTTTTGGCGAGCCTGTGCCGACTGCAGCCTCAGCTTTCTGTTCCTGATTGTCAAAAGTGGAATCCAAAGTGATTCTCTGCTTTTGTAGCTCATCCACCTCAAGGTTTAAGCGGTTGTGCATTCTGAGATGCTTTCCTGCTAATGTTAATAATTATAAACAGAAGACTTGTGTGCTATATCCCGTGTAATTATGAGTATAATAGTGTGAAATAAGTCCAGTGTGTGCAATGTGGCCAGTGTTTTTTGGCAGTATGGGTGAAGTGGAATATATAGTGTACACAGTGTAAAGTAATGGTGAGTATACATAGTGTTAAATAAGTCCAGTGTGTGGTGTTCTGTGTAGTGTACAGGGTCGCAGTTTATGAGTGTAGTGTGATGTTTAGTAGAGTCGTCAATGATGTACTGAGTACAGATTACGGCATGCAACAGAAGACCTTCAACACTGAATGCGTTTTATGAGATTATACTTCTGCTGATGTCATTAAATATGTGATTTTTTTTTAATGGAAATAGACTCAAGTATTAAAGTAAAATCAGGTATTATAGTTTTGTGATATAGCCAAGAACAATTTAATACATGGGCTTACCTGGACGCCAGTCCAGGGCCCCCAAATAATTGGTGGGGGCCCGAATTGGCTGTTTTATTTTTATTTGTTTTATATACGGCAGAGCTTCAGGCTCACTAACTTGTGATTTTGTAAATCATTTACACAATTCATGTTTCTGACTGGTGATAGGCCATATTAACTCAAAGGAGCTCCTGTAAAATGACTGGTGGCTTTATGCTATGCAATGGGACTATTAGATTTAGTGCATTATCAAAATCTCTAGGCTAAAAATTATGAAAGTGGGGTGCAAAAAAGGAAAGGCCAAAAAGAGAAAGAAACACAAGAACAGGAGTTGATGGAAATAATCCCAAATTTAACAGGATTTTTTATTAAATTCACCATCACGTTCTGAGCATTCAAGTTCAGTTAACCAGCACGTGAGCCCGACTAGCGAAGATGCTATTCTTTTACTGGATCTGTATTTAATAATTTTACCAGTTAATTGTCAGCTAAGTATTTATGTGTTGGGGGTGGAGTCGGAGCACGAACAGCTGCAGCCCATGGGCAGGTTAAATTGCCTCTGGATATAGCATATAATTTACAGTCATTCTATGTAGTTCAACACCCAACACTTTAATGTACACAATAAGAGGTATTTCTTGTAGGATATAGGGAAGCAGGCACCGGGTGTATTACCGTCTTGTTTATTTCCGTCATCTAAGTTTAGACTCACAACAAACTTCACAGAAGGCCAGATTCTCAAAATAACTGTCTAGCGAGGAAGGACAGTGGTCACGTCAGGGCAATGCGAAGATGCAGGATATGAGGATCTTCCTTCCAGCAGAGTCTCGCTGCTAAATACAGAGTGTGTTGACACACACGTTTGAACCCTCATTACGTGGACGTCATACTCTACCACCTGGGAAAGATGCAGTTTCCTGGAGCGTGTAGACAATACACACTCTTCCTGGGAGTTGTGTTGGGATGGCTTGAGTATGCAACAGGAAGGATGTATCGTGAAAACAACGCATGTCTGCGCAGTGATGCGTGATTAGCATTAGCTTCGCGGCCTGAGAATAACAGTGGGGAGTTGCTTTTCTCTGCTGTATGTGTTTATATTAGATGGATATGACTTCATGTGGATGGTTCCAGTTAGGTCTTCGTTCACAGGTAATGTTGTAGAAAGAAAAACAGGTGTCGGAGAAAGACTAACATCCACACTACCTTTTGTTGGCAAAACAATGATAGCTACACATCTTGTTTTATTTACAGGAAACATGTCATCCTCCCACCCCCAATCTTCCTCCTAAGGCTGCAGAAAATAGCCCCGCCATCCTGCTGACCACTCATCTCTCTCTCTCTGTCTCTCTGTCTCTCAGAATTGTCCTGCCTGCTATTTTTAACATCCTGGCCGTGTTACATTTGAAATGTTAGCCCGACCTTTGACCTCGGTTAACCAGCAGGGTACTAAAATTAGCAGCGTGGCCTGAAATCATTCTGGGAACTCTTGAAGGGGATTTTGGTGCTCGGTGGAAGTCTTGAGCCGCTCCCTGGGAGAAACGTAACGCAGCACAGTTTCTCGTGAGAATGCCAAAGTCTTGCAGCGTGTGTGTCAGGAGAGAGCGTGTTGACGTCCGCCAACGGCTTGCACTCGCCACTCGGCTGCGGGTTTTAACAGGCTGTGTTTCTGAGGCAAAGTTGAGGACAGGAACACTGGTGCCCTGACACAAACAAGAAATCTGCTGTAGAGCACACCACCTTTTTTTGGTTCGGCCTTTGCAGCGGACTACACATTCTTTGAAGGATACACATTCATGGACTGCATAGAACTGCTGTGGGACACAGCTATTTTCCTTTTCACCCAAAGAACACCCACAGTAAAGCATGGTGGTGGCAGCATCGTGCACTGGGGCTGCTTGGCTTCTGCACAATTTGTATGCTATCTGCACTGCCGATGAGCTTCACTCCAACAGCTGAATGACAAAGTAAAGATCCCAAGCAGCATTCCGACATACAACTATCGTTAACGTTGTGTGTCTTATGTTTTGTAGTATTCTGGAAAGGATTGAATTTTGCAGCCTGACAGAATTCATGGGTGGTGTTTCATTGTAGCGCTTACATCCATCATTCTCCAGCATACAAAATGTTAACGCATCATAAAACTATTTGAAATCTGCTCTTCGTCTTAATGTTGCAGTTGGTCTCTGGGACAGGACCAGCTCGTCCCACAAAAGCTGAAACCATTACAAAATATACAGTATAATTAAAACTTATAAACATTAAACAATACAATTTAATAAGTCAATATTAAATCCAGCTTCTGTGCACATCTGTGCACTGTGTACATCTGTGGGAATGTTTGAAAAAAATGAACAATGGGTAGCTGAAATGTGGATCATTGTAAGACACTTTAAGAATTTTCACATTTTATCTATAAATAGTTCATATCTATATCTATCCTTTATTTACTCTATCTATTATTCATTTATTAAGCCATGAGAAAATGTTCATCATCACATCGTCATCGTCATCGTTATCACGTTCATTAATCACTATGTTTCCATCAAATTATAGCTGCAGAGCTCAGCCTCAAGATAATGTAGCATACAGTGGATACAAATTGTGCAGAAGCCAAGCAGCCCCATTGCACGATGCTGCCACCACCATGCTTTACTGTGGGTGAAAGGAAAATAGCTGTGTCCCACATCAATTCTATGCAGTCCATGAATGTGTATCCTTCAAAGAATGTGTAGTCCACTGCAAAGGCCGAACCAAAAAAAGGTGGTCTGCTCTACAGCAGATTTCTTGTTTGTGTCAGGGCACCAGTGTTCCTGTCCTCAACTTTGCCTCAGAAAACTCTGCTGAAGTTCATTAAAGATGATGACTAAATATTTTGCTTCTTAACATTTGTGTTGTTAGATATTCGCGTTTAAAGCCATTATATCTTCATTATCATAAGCACACAATGAAACTCTGGATATGTTGGCTGCCAAGGGATCCACCCGTTGGATCCTTCGTTGAGATGGAAAAGGTTTTTTTATTAGCCGCATATAATGGAGATGCTGAAATAAGACCGTGTGGTCCTGTCGATATGACTGGTCTTTAAAGGCAATCACTGAAGGATGCAGCCCCTTAATTGGGACACAGCTAGTATCTTTCAGAATTATGCTCTACCTGTTCTACCTTGTTCTCATCAGACCATAGCACAATTCTTCACATGGTCTTGGCAAAATGTAGCAATTCAATCAAAGTTTATTTGTCACATTTGCAGTGAAATGCAAATTCATTCATTGTCTAGCCACTCTACGCTATAGCACAAACATGTAAAGAAAACAACAGATTGCTGTGATGCGCTTGACTGGAAGTAACCAGTACTGTCCAGATACAGAATTGATATTCCAGTAGCTCAATTAATGTTGCCAACGGTCTCTCAGAAACTTCTCGCATAAGCTTTCTTCTTGTTCTTTCGACTGTTTTGGATGTTCTTGGTAATGCCACTGTGGTGCCCTGATTACTTCATGTGTTTATGATGGACCTCCAATCCTTTTGCACACCTTTATCACCTCAACGTTGACATCCTATACATATTTTCAAGCTTCTTACAGATCCTGGCTTCAGAAGGTGAATAAAACCAATATGTCAAGAAGAAAATCCTACAAAAACTGTTTTTAAATTGGGGTTAATCAGAGTCAGTGCATTGACGATTGGTGCATAATAATTACTTTTAAACCCGAACTGTGATCAGCTAATTCTGAGCACAGTGTATGTTCCCTATCTAGGTTATTCTAAGTTGTGTCTTTGAAGTTGTCAACATGAAAACAAACAAAAAATGCCTTCCAGTCACTGCACTCGGTCCCCACAACAAAAACATCTCCACTCCACTGTTGGGCCCTGACCTGATCTTAGCTTGACTTCAGTTTCTCTGAATGACTCTCTTGAACAGAAAGTGAGACTTTCAGCCAGCAAGGCTTCCTGGAAGACATGCGTCTCTCTTTTTAGGGCATTACCATGGTAGCAGGTAACGGATCTTTAAAGCTGGAATCCTCCCAGCTGCCCTCTCTGGGCGTCACAAGGCTTTTTTCACTCCAGCTCTGCAGCCCTTGCTTTGTATTAGAGGACAGTGCTGTGGTAGTTACGGCTAACGAATAGTGTCGGTGGCTCTGGCTTGTGGGCGCACAGAGGAGGGCCTTGTCACTGCAGGCCGTGTGAATAGAGAGAGGTGAGAGCGAGGGCAGGAGAAACACGAGCACTACCTTGAAGTGAGCGACATCGTCTCGGCTGTAAACACGGTTCAGGGGCAGAGACGGATCGGGGCAGAGAGTGGGTGGAGGGGTGATGCACGCCTTTCTTCTTCAGGGTTCAGAGAGGGAAGAAAGAGACATTGTCATTCATGGCTCCTGAGCTTTGATTTAGAGTGGCGAGAGGCGGCGGACATGACATGCAGCCTTGTGAGAACGGATGTGAAGCATGGAGGCGGCCATAAAATAGATTATTGATGCATGTTAAAATGTGAAGGACTGGCATGTAAAAAAAAAAAAAAAAAAAAAAATTATACATGAAACATTGCAGATACAACCATTTTTAGGTTTAGAAAAAAAAAAAAGTAAATACATCATACAACTATCTGAAATCCTCACCGAATCTCTAAGACAGGACCAGCTCGACCCACAAAAGCTGAAACCACTGCGAAATATACAGTATAATAAAACTTATAAATCTTTAAACAATACAATTTAATAAGTCACTTTAAAATCCCAAGATGGCCTTACACTAGGCATGCGGTTTTAGGAAAGTAATGAACAGTGGGTAACTGAAATGTGGATCATTTTAAGACACTTTAAGAAACAATTATTACTTATTACACATACACATTTAATCCATAAATAGTGCATATTTATATCTATTTAGTATTTATTCTATCATGTCTCCATTGCATGATGCTGCTACCACCATGCTTCACCATGGGTGATGGTGATCTTTGGGAACATGACTATATCTTATAGAATATCGATTGATGATTTTCTATAAAATGCATTATGTAATGTCACATCTATATCCACCTATATTCTAGTACTATCCTAGCTTCAGGTACTGGTCTATCTGGTCTATCAGCACTAGTTTGAGATATTCAACACTGATGGCTAAGCACTTGTGTAAGTGGAGGAAATTGTCTGCTAAATGCCATAAATGTAAAAGTAAATGTAATGGTATGTGTTATGTACAGAACATAATGAAATTGCATAGAATGAATGATGTGATGCTATTCACAATATATTATTTTCATATTCAGTTACCATCTAATCCATTTTTTATATGTATTGTAGAATGTCTTGGTACTTATTTACCCATTTGTATTTAAAAGCAATGTTGTGGGACATTCACAAAACGTTTTCACCTGCTATCACTTATTATAGCTGTAAAAAAAAACCCATTAATTTAAAAAAAAATCATTTACTCAGCATCCTCCCTTTTTTTCAACTGCTCATTGAATTACTGCTCAAGTAATTACAAGACAAAAAGCATGCCATGTCACACATGTCCACAAAGCATTTGAAGACTTTCTTACGGCAGGAAATGTCTGTCTGACTGGTACAAAAGAATGAGAGTATCCAGTTAAACATCATTTATCAAAAAACAAAAAAAGAGGATAATAATAATAATAATAATTATTATTATTATTACTACTACTACTACTATTATTATTATTATTATTATTATTATTATTATTACTACTATTATTATTATTATTATTATTATTATTCCTTTTTTGGAAAAATAATAATTGTTTTATATCTCAAAAATTCACCAACACACTTTTGTTTATTAAAGAAAATGTAATACTTTTTGATCCATTTATATTTGTTAATGTTGTCGCAAGCATACTTTTCTTTTATTCTAATTATATCAAAATACTCACAGATTAAATGTGTCATTTTGATGGCGCCTTTTTTATTTGTGATCTGCTCTGAGTATAAAAAAGTGCAGTGAGTTTTCTCTCAGCTGTAACGCTACCTCTCTTGCCCTTTCTCCCTGAGCGCTTGAGCCACTTCTCCCCTGTGTTTCAGAGATAAAGGGCTGCGCCAGGAGCCCTGCCCTCCCTGCTGCCGCTCCCACGGCTCCTGATCGCCTCGTTCCCAGCCACACACACGCATACACACACGCATACACACAGAGTGCCACTGTCTGCCTGCCGTCGGCCCAACGCCACCCACTCAAGTTGCATAACACGCTCTCAAACTCTCCCTTGCTCTCTCTCTCTCTCTGCCTCTCTCTCTTTGTCTCTTTTTCTCTCTGTCATCACTGTCTTGTCCTTTATCCAGTGATTGATTTCAGCACAGGACAGAGGCAGAGGTGGCGTGAGAGGGCACTCGTTCTGTCTGCTCGCTTGGCCGACACTGAAACTGGCGCTGTCTGAAAAGCCTGGGAAAGACAGAATTCAGTGCTAGGATGTTAAATCCTAGAAAATGTGATAAGTCCAGCCAAGGCAAAACAAGGAAAGTGTGTTGTACCTCTTTTAAGGTTTCAAGCTTCTTAAGCAGGCAGTGCGTTATACATGTGGGCATCAAGTCTGAACAGGAGACAAACATCAAAAACATCAAAAACACAATGTAACACGTTTCAGGATCACTGTTCAGGAGTTATCACAGCAGGAATTACAACATGGCTATGATGAGTCAAGGCACACTGCTGTTCTTTTGAACAGACAAGTTCGATCAACATCACAGTTTACAATGTGACAGACATACACATGTTAAGAAAACTCGGCCAGGGTACAAATGTGCACAAATTACACAATCGCTCAATCAACCTAAGTACTTTGGTATGTTTAGTTTCCGAAATTTGGCATGATGTCTTTTTTATTAAAGTTGAAGCTTGTTAAACACATCACTCCGGGTCAGCATCAGACTCTGGTTGGAGATATGGCCTGAAACTACTGTGCTGTTTACTACAGAGATGAACATTAAGCATGCTGTTTGTTCAGTGATGTGTATGTTCACATCCATTACTTGTTAGCTACGAGACTCATATTCCACAAGCATGTCCTGTCTGACTTTAAAGATGATACAAATGGAAATGTGTCATGTTTTTATCATCTTCAGCAGCTCAGTAAGACACGGATGGATGGATGGATGGATGGATGGATGGATGGATGGATGGATGGATGGAAGGAAGGATTAGTTGAACTATGGATGACCCAGATGGATGGACTGACAGAACGATGAATGGATGGATGGACGGAGTGGACAGACACATAGAAGGATAGATGGATGGACAGATACAGTGATGGATTAGACTAGAACAATCCAACAGGAACTTTAGCTTGTTCACCTTCAGTGTGCTTTAGGTAGATATATCCACCATGTCTCTGTTATTGATCTGAAGTGATCTGAAGACACTACCCATGATAAAGATTTTCAGTCAGGTGGTGTTTTGATGACGATGGTTGAGATGGCGGTGGTGGAAACATTGGGCATGAATACATCCCAAATGGCTAAATGAGATGCCAGTCTATCATAGAGTGTACTTTTCCATACCTTTAGGCAATTTACCCATTGGCATGTTTTTGGGAACCCAGAGTTAACCCACATGGACACAAGGACAAAATGTGCAGTTCCACAGAGACAGTAACCCAAGGCCAGGATCAAACCTGGGAAGTGTGAGGCGGTAACGCTGCGCCGACATGCCGCCCAGGGGGGAACTGTGTAACTAAAAATAAACATTAGGGCAGAAACTGCCTAGTCAGAAACTGACTTTAATTTTAGTTTGGATCTGAATCAGGATGGGATTTTATTCTAGAAATCTTTGTTGACAATGTGTACGTGCTGTGACCCACCCTTCACTTTTCAACAAATACGCTCTTTAAGATAATCACATCTTATCTGAATTGATAAAAGGACTTTTTCTCATTACATCACTGCATGTTATCATTAGACAAATGCTGGGTGGAACCTCTTTCAAATCATTACATGGAAGATGAACAAAGAATAAAAGTCAGTTTATATAACTAATGAGTTGCTTAACTACTGCCTTTGTAATATAACAAATATTTTTTAAGCAGGAACACTTTCACAGCAGTAAATAGTTCAGGAGAATAACTTGTTGCATTGCTGAGCATGCACACACCCCATACATGCAAAATAAGTAAAGAAACGTCCTGTATCCTGTCCACTTTTCACCCGATAGAAGGCTGCAGAGATGGAAAACACCCTGTTTGTCTCTCAGGACTCGCTGTCATCCATGCTGACCAAGAGGGAGGCCGTGCTTATATTTAGCCTCTCTGACCAGGGAGAAAAAAAAACTAAGGCCAGACCCAGTCACTCGATAAATAAAGGTCCCAGATCCTGAGAACGACGGCAGAGTCTTAGCAAGGAAAACAATCGGCGAGCCGACCCAGACCGGCCTGAGAAAACAAACACGGCTGATGAGAACGCCGCTGCCTCAGAGCGGCTCATTAGCGGCCAGATGCAGCTTTTTCCCCTCGCGCCTTTCGGCGCTGTTTCCTCCTCGCACACAGACTTCTCACCTCCTCGCTGGCCGAGTGTGCGCTCCAAATTCAGCTGGAATTCTTATGCTTTAAAAAAACGTTAGCAATTCTTTATCAGATCCAGTGGTTCCTTGTTTTATCTCAAACACACACAGACAGCTGTTTTTCATTTTTAAAGCATGGCATAACCTCGTCCTGTTTAACTTAAACTCTGTTCACTCATTCTCACTGCCAGATAGATGGATGGATAGATGGATAGATAGATAGATAGATCAAGGGTGATGTGTACCCAGAGACCTTCGAGCTTCATGTATCGCTTAACTTGACCCACCATCATCCAGGACACATGGAAGAAAAGCATCCAGACTTTTCTTTGTCCTGGCACCAAGGTGGTGGAACTAGCCCTTACTGATTGTCTGTACAGCCGAATCACTTGACTCAAATGCAAACTGCAGACCCACCTCTTTCGAGAGCACTTGAGTACTAACTCAATTCAGCACTGACTTTGCATTTGTTAAAGCTCTTACTGCACTATTTTCAGGTTATAGGACTTGTTTTGCTGGTAATTGGTGTATTGGGCATTATATAGCTCACCTCTTGTAGTATTCTAGCTCAAAGTAAATAAAAATTTTGGTCTACCAGCACTAGCATTGAATATTATTTGTTAATGACTAAGCACTTTGAACAACTAAATCCAAGTCTCTCTGGATGACAACATGTACTTAATGCCATAGTACTGGAAATTAATCAACGTTCATTAACTCGTAATGTTTTTATAATGCAAGTCAAAATTAATTGATTAATTACATACTGTTTAATATTTAATTCGATTTAAAAGTAGCAACTTTACCTTAACTTTACCTTAACTTTTGTCTGCATAATTTTGAATAGAGTAAAAGTTGGTACATCATCTGTACTTTCACTTAAGTGTACTCTTTCAGAACTGTTCCACCCCTGCTTTCATCCCTCAGTTTATTGTACTAAATGGATGTGTTTTTATTTTCAAAGCCATTTGTCATGTTAGAAGATCTGATTGTGATTCATTTATCTGGGTGTGGTTCACTTTCTACCAGACCCTCAACTCTCTCTCTCTCTTTTTTTTTTTATCATCAGCTTTCACACATAGAGTATTTAACAGGATTTCTGTCTCATACTCTTAGCATGTGTCTGAGTCAGTGCTGTTCTCGTGTGTTGTTCAGTGACCGTGTCACAGCTTGAACCTGATGCATGTAGCAAAGCGACTTGTTTACTTACATTCTTCAGGAGTGAGATGATGGCTTTGTATTGCTACTTTGTACATCAGGGTGTAAGTAAGTATTTTACGACTGAGTAATGGAGTAATGCTGGGAAATAGATTTTTAAAGACCTCTTGCTTTATATTCAGTCACCTGGCATGACTGTCAAAGAAATTTAATAACAAAAAAAAAACTGGCAGGACATCACATACTGCTGTCATTGTGTGTGTGAGTGTGTGTGTGTGTATGGCATATCGGTGAGACCATCGGCCTGCACAACAGCAGGAAGTGCTGCCCCACACACATATTGTACTTACGAGCTGCAGCCTGATGGCACACACACACACACACACACACACATACGCGTGCACACACACAGGGGAAGAAAACCTACACAGATCATATTACTCTGTGCTTAAACATCACACTTCAATACAAACTTAACATAATACATTTATTTGTAGAAACACACTTCACTCAGACTGTGTGTGGTTGGAGTGACAGTGTTGAGTATAACAGCAGCTCTGTGTAAATGTGTTTGTTCCCTTTTTCTTTGTGCCATTTCCTTTACATTGTGCCACAACACACACACACACACACACACACACACACACACACAACAATAAATAAATGAGAGAGGGATCGAGACCAATGTACAGTACCAATGTTTCACTTTAGTAATTTGACTCCTTTTAGCAGATGGTTTAAGTGAATTGCCTGATTCACAGTTGGTTTACATTTAAGGCATTTGGCAGACGCTCTTATCCAGAGCGACTTTCAAGGTTACTGGTATTACAGGTAGGCCAACGTTGTGTTAGGAGTCTTGCCCAAGGACCCTTATTGGTGTAGCACACACTGGCTGCCCAGACCGGGAATCGAACCCAGGTCTCTCACATGGGAGACAATGATGTTATCACTATAACAAACCAACTACTAACTAAACCAACTAAACCAACAATTCATCACTAATTAGAAAAAGTTCTCTATTACTTTCTTATATCTGATTGTCTCTAGTTTGTTCTACACGTAACTGTGGGTAGGTGTGTGTACTGTATTTACCATTCCTAAGCAGGGACATGGTGAATTTCTTATGTTAGGACCTCTGGAATTTGCACTTCAATTTGTGATGTACCAACACATCTGGGGAAATGTTGTTATTTTTAAGAGTTTTTCATGTTTTTATTTGTTCTAGCTAGTTAAATTGGTCAGTGCATTGATTAGCATGTTTTCGATGGTAATGTAGCATGTTGAATAGCTATTACATTATAATAGCTGAAAGCCTGTAACTTGTGCTGTGTACACAACATTTTAAAATAACGTTTAGGGGTATTCACAATCTCAGAAGGCAACACTGACTAATAGATATTAAAAGGTCATAAATGACACCATGGTGATATTTCTGAGATGATTTGAGCTGACCTAATCAGTTGTAGTGATTTCTCAACATGTGAGGTAAATGTAGATATTCCGAATAGTTTTCTCTCCTTTTTGACTCCTTTATATTGTCCAGATAAATGACATAATGATCATTAGCTAGCTACGTTCATCACTGTTATTATTAGTAAGATTAGAAAGTGTTTGTGATAATAGAGAAGGGCAAAGATTATGCTAATGTCTAATTAGCTGAAAATTGTCTATTGTCCTTTTTTTAATCTAAAAGCCTTTAGCGTATTGTTGAACTATCACAAAATCAGGAATATCTCAGGTAATTTATTTTATGTTTTTGACTGTTTTGTCACATTTTACTTTTTTTGTGTTTCCCCTTAAAATACAAAGTTATCTTGAGCTAGCTAGCTAAATTTGTCCTTAATTTTTAGCAAGCATTTTTAGGTGCCTTTATTTCCTAGCTGCCTAGCAACAGTGAGAGTAATCATGTGTTCATTTCCTCATGTCAAGTTTCATGGGATCCAGTCTCACGCTCAGGAATATATAGGTCTTTTTTCACTCTTGTGTATGTATTTCTCAGCATGAACATATCAGATAAAAATTTGTCTGGAGTAGTTGAGAAGTGTTTGATTTGATGCGCTGTTCAGGAGGAAAGCTGTAAGAAAGCTGTGAGAAATAGAGGAACGGCTATGTGTTCTCACGTACATCTCATCCCATCCTATGAGAAACACTGAGAAGTGTTCCTGCGTGTGTGTGCTTGGGGAGTGTAGAGCGGTGGGAATGTCACCTGATCGTTGGCCTAGTGGAGACCTCAGTGGGTTGCTGCTGTGTGTGTGTGTGTGTGAGAGAGAGAGAGAGAGAGAGAGAGAGAGAGAGGGGGAGGGGGAGGGGGAGAGGGAGAGGGAGAACGGGAACGAG
>JAOVVF010000034.1:8630440-8648733 GCA_028565595.1 Duopalatinus emarginatus | reverse complement strand
TGCACGGATGGGTTAAATGCGGAGGTCACATTCCTCTGTGTGCAAACACAGTAGGCAAATAGTTCACTTTCACTTTAAAATAGTTCTAGCAGATGGCTCGCTTATAGTTATAGCTAAACGGCAAACATCAGAATAAAACAGTCGAGGGGCATCATTAACTACCCAATAATTATTATACTAAATAAACACAGATAAATCTGTTCATAAAACAGGATTTATAAACTGGCTATAATTTATTTTGGCAGATGTTGATGGTTTGTTTATGACTGCGGTGTTTGGCTTATAAAGATTACATGTGTGTGGGCGGAGTGATATTTGGAGAAGATTGCAGGATCGGAACTAACTAATATATATATATATATATATATATATATATATATTAATGAACAAACGTATGAAGGAATGAGTCACGATGTACACCAGATACAGTGTACATCTAATACACTTTCCTTTCTTTGTGCTCTGAGCTTCATAATCTGAATGTCCACATCTTTTTTTTTTTTTTTTGGGGGCCGTTTTTTGGCAGTCCTCTAATGCAGGTATAATGCAGCCCTTAACAATGTAGCCTAATAACTTGAAATGTCTGTGAGATTTAACCATCAGAATAGTCTAAAAAATGAAAGTGAAATCCTATCCTGGAAGTGATGTCCTATATCAGTCTTTGCTTAACTATGGAAAAGACAACTTGTTGACTAATTTTTTAATCATTGGTCAACTAGTAAACTAGTAAATAAGGTTTTAAAGAGCGTAGCCAAACATTTTCAAGTAAGAAATATAACACATTCTCAGTGTTACTTAAGTATAGTTATATAGACATAAGTATCATTGTAAGAAAGTAACTTTTCTCCTTGAAAGCTGATGCACGATGAGCTCAGGTCTTCTTGTATGGTGATCAAATATAGTCTGGTCAGGAATATTTCAAGCAAAAAAAGTTTCAAGGATGCACTTGAACCACCCAAGCACTAGAAATGCACTGGATGCTTGAGATACATGATATCTATGTGAGATATATCCCAGATTCCAAAAGTGTAGACATGGTGTGTAAGCTGTGATCCAGCAGCTTGATCTCTCAACCAAAGTCCCAAAGACACACTGCTCCAACAGTATTTCATCTGTGTAACCTGCAGGGCGAAAAGGCCCAGACATGCACTGATAAAAGATAAAAAACAGAGAAATGTGTGGAGGCCTGATTAATCTGGATGCTTTCCCAAACTGCCTGACATCCTCCTGCTCTGCTAGACTGCACCAAAATGGAAAGGGCATTTAACTTGTTAATTGCTTGGCACTTACTTTATCAGTGGCTATCTATAAAACAGTTATCAGTTAGCATTTAGTCCCAGGTTGCTCTAGTTAATAAAAACAAAAATTATTTATGTGAATTTAGCTGAACTTTAGACATCAGTAGTTGAGTCGTTTGAATCTGGTATCAAACTCCGGCAGATTCAAGTGCAGATACGGTTAAAGCGGTGCAATACAAAACACACACAATACTTGAACTATAAAAAGAGCTGAAACACACAAGACAAAGAGTGTTACCTTAGGCAGATCTTAAATACCCACTCATTAGACATGACTCAGGTGTGTGTAATATTGTAAAGTGCGGAGACTGATGGTTAACACAGTCCTAACAATAGCAACTAAACTTAAATTTTAATTAAACTATTAGGGGATTCAAGCAATATTTCAAGCATAATAACACTGATTTACATATTAACTATATAATAACTAAAATCACTGTAAAAAAAAAAAGTGGGACTCTGGTTAATTACCTAAACGTAATAGAAATATAAGTTCAAGAAATTTGAAATTTAAGTTATTAATTGCATTTTACACATAGCTGCAAGATAATGAGTAGAATTGAATAACATTTTCCTAGGGGCATCAAAGATGCAGAAAATTGATAGATTTTACGTATTAAGAAGTATTTTGTTTTAATCAGTGGAAGCCATTAAAAAGTAAATCTAATGTAATTTTGCTCAGGCACTTGGTCATTATTAATAAATTTGCTTGTGATTTTTTTTTTTTCTAAATATTTTAGAGCTACATTACATTATATTATATTATATTATATTATATTATATTATATTATATTATATTATATTACAATAATTCTTTTTTGCTGAAATGTAATTAATTTATTTAGTGCATTGTAATCAAAGCTTAGCTAATTAAAATCTATTCTATTATAAACATGTCAGTTTGTTGCCAGACTTTTTAAAAATAACTATTAGTCACATTTTTACAGTGTAGTTGTACTTAACCTTCCTGTAACATCACAATTTAAAACTTACACATAGACATGTAACTCTCTGTGAAATACTAATTTGTCTGATAAGCTCATCTGGACACCATTTCCTTCATTTGTTTTTAGACACATCTTTGGATCAGATTGGAGTGCAGTAAAAAAACATTATGATTGAACTATGCAGGAAAATGATCATGAAGTAAACATAAAGGAATCCCTTTTACTTGTTAATGTACTTGTTAATACTTCCAGCTGTTCTGATTTCCCAAAAAAATTAGGGGACCTTTAGCCAGCTGACACACACTGTGCCAGAGGAGACACTATCCAGGAATCTAGCTCCTCTTTGCCACATCACAGGGCTCTACAATCTGAATCCCACAGCCTGGTGTCAACACACTAATTCAATTAATACATGGAATCTGTCTTCCACACAGAGACATTGTACTGTCTGTACAGAGGCAAGTCACTAATATCTGACATCTCTCATGCTTCTTATTTTAGACCTGATGGGAAATGGAAAGAGGTGGCATTTATGAAGGTTCTCTTTCATAACAGGCTTCATTAGAGTCAGGACCTGTGAGTCATGTGGGCATGAATGAAAATTAAGTCATTCATCTTCGGTGTCTGCTCTAGGCAGCTCAGGGTCATGGTGGATCCAGAGTCTGAGCATGAAGTGGGAATATACCTCAAGATGGGATGGTATACCAGTCCATCGCACAACACCAAGTATACACATTCACACATGGGTCAATTTACTGGAGTTAGTCCACCACCTGAGCATATTTGTGAGAGTTGTGAGAAACCTGGAGGACTTGTAGGAAACATGAACACAGCGAGTAGATTGCATTAACCCAAGCACATGATTGAAACATGGACGCTTAAACTGTGATGTTGCAAAATTACACTCTGCGCCACACCTAGAAGGAAAGTTATCCAATTTCTTTACTCTTCTCTGATCATTGCACCTCTGGAAAAAATACTTTACATCGTTTGCCTGTAGAGGATTTTAAACACAGATCCTGATACTGAGCCATGTTCTTTCTGTGTGCACATGAGTTTCCTCAAAAGTCTAATTTCCTCTAACATTGGAAAAAGCCGGGAAAATAGAAGAATCCTACAAAGACATGGGGAGAACATAAAAAAAAACCCTGCATGAATGAACCTATGACCAGTTACTTGTTTTTTTTTTTTTTAACCCGTGTTATTGATTTTTCACAACATTTCATATAACCATAAATGAATATCACATATAATAATAAGTGCAATTACTGACAAATTGTTTATGAATTAGTTGATGAAACTCTTCAAAGTGGTGATTTTCTATAATACAACACCTCCAGAATTTTGTGTTACTTATATAACACATCCGGTTGCTCGGAAAATCTGTAAAATAAGGCTTAATATGAGAGTTGATGTCACTAAAACCTTTACTAAGAATTGTAATAAAATGTTTCAAATTGAAACACTTGAAGTTTTTAAAATAAATAAATAAATAAATAAATAAATAAATGATTAATGACAAATCATTTTCCACCAAAGGAGAATTTAAAGTACTTAAGTGGTTTATTGAATATTTTATTTTATTATATAACTTTATACTTATATTATATGATATTATATTTAATAAATAAATAAATATAGGACTGATATAGCTGCACTGTTTCTCCTCCCCACTGCAGTAGGACTATATAACAAGTCTCTGTTCTTCAGGGTCAGTACTGATCTCCTGTATGCTGCTTTGATGATGCTTGCCTTTGGGATCAGTAAAGTCTCGGCTCCTCTCGTTTATCCAGTCAGATATTTGATGACATCACTTTTATCACTACACTTTTGTAAACGAAAGCAGCTTTCACACTGCCGCTCCTGATCCCAGCCTGTGTAATGTAGAAGTTGCTCATTCAGACGGTCAGCAGGACCAGCAGCTCCTTTCACGCTATTATTTCTAGTGTAATCTAAGCCACAGTATTGTGTTAATCCCACCAGAGCGTGTCTGTTCATGCAGCTACTTACTCTTTCATTCTGATCATATAGCAGCAGAGTCTGGGTGAGATTATCGTAGATGGTTTATTTATGATCCAATTTCCAATTTCCTTATGCTTACTCTATGCAGACTAATCTATGCAAACATCAGCCTTGGGTAGGAGCCATGTCTTAAAGGTTCAGCGTGATGGCTGTTTACGTTTAGCTAATACTCAGATTTATTCAGATTTAGTCTACATGCTAACTGGAACTGACTGATCTCGTATGCTGTAGCATCGTCTGCATATAATGCCAGTTTATGTGAGTAACTCTGTGTTTGAAATCATTTAGATGATAAAGTTATGACTATTTGACTCATAACCGAGTGCACAGACGCAGGATTTAAATCTCTGTTGGTGCTCAGAGGTTATCCATCAACCAATAATAATATTTTTCATATTTTTAATAATACCAGTGTTTTATTCCTCTTATACCACAGCAATTAGCCAACAATGACAGTTTTTGGTTGTTTGGATGTGTCATCGTCATGTAACTTTGTGGAATGTCCATGATCAGGTTAGTCCATGTTGCTCACCAGTATCTCTTCCGTTTTTTTCTTTCGCATGAAGTTAATAACACAAAATTTGCACTTTGTGTTGTTGTCTTGTTAGAACCCACAAAATACTCTGTTGTGAAGACTTTCCTGTACTTTTTTCCTGCATATGGAACTTCTGTCAGTGCTGCTGCCATAAAAACATTCAGACCAATCAGATTAAACAATCAGCAGTTCCATGGTTTAAGTCATAGACTGTATATTTAATGCCCTTATTTGTACTTGATGTTTATATTTCTGGGGCAAACAATATCTTTTGAGGTGAATGTGTTATGATTTAGAGATGCGGTTTGCACAATGCTGATCATTTAGCCTCAAAACTCAAGACATAACTAAAAAAAGAAACTTTAGATCCATGTCTTGGCTCAAAGACTATATATGCAGTACTGGGAAATCTAAACTGTTGGTTTAACCATGACTTAGATCCCTGAATCATTCTGACAGTAGACGATTTTTAATATTTCACAATTTAACCTTTCTTTCTTGCTCTCAGTGGACCCAATTTAAACGGGTTTAAATTATCGTCATAGCTGACGAGCTGTCAGATGTGTACAAGCTGCAAAAATACCAACCATGCAACACAATGCTCTGAAACACAAGGCACTTCCAACAGGATGTCATTACGACTGGATTATCAGGCCGCAGTGACTTCAGGTAGAAGGATGTGAGCTTTAAAAAGAGGCTGCTGACAGAGACGGAGGCACTGAGTTCAACACGTAATTGCAATCAGCACTATCTAACTCCTCCACTGCCGGCCACTCTAATTGTGTTGTGTTGGACGTGGCGCCTTTGGGCCATCCGACAAGCAGAAAAAAAGGGAAAGAAAACAAGCACAACACTGCAGAAAGCTGAATAAATGCCATGGGGATTTTGCCGAGCGCCCTTTCCCACTGTTAAATATTCAACAGGTGGTGGGAGCATATGTTTTGAGCCCAGATCATATGAGCATGACATACTGCAAGCTAACCACCTGAGCCGTAACTACAGGCTCTATAAACACAGTAACCGCAACTTGCGGTCAGTAGAATCAATTGATACTGCATTCATTTTTTTAGCTTGATCTGTTAATTAAAGAAAAAACTAAATCTATGCAAATCAACTCTTGAATGAAGACACTGGAGATCACTCTGTGAAGGTTACATCTACTTTAGCCTTATATCATCAAGTAACTGAATAAATTGTAAAATTATAAATAAAATAATTATTCAAATCAATTACTAAATGAAGACTTTTTCTCAGAGGTTACATCTACTTTTGCCTTTGTAAAATAAGTACAATGATAATAATTATAATAATAACAATAATGTTTTTAATAAACGTTTTTATTTTCAATTTGTAATATTAAAGTTTAATTAAATTCAAGATTAATTTTAGTTAAAAAAATAAGTAAGTATATAAAATTAATAAGCAAGTAAACAAAAACAAATAAATAAAATAAATAAATAAACAAGTGAACAAATAATCAAAAGACCAGATAGATAGATAGATAGATAGATAGATAGATAGATAGCAAATAAAATAAAAAGCTCTTTTTTTAAACGCTACCTTCAAAACTATGGTGTTGGATCTGAAACCAGCTCTCTGTGACAGCTCTCTGTGCAGGTTCACACCGAATTATTATTAAATTATTGAGTAGTAACTAATTTATTGAGTAAAATGTCCTAGGAAACATTGATCTCAGAAGGTTAAAAATAGTGTTTATCCTTATTTTTCAGTTGCTAAAACGGGGCGATTTATCAAAGCTTAAGCCACTTTTACATCTGACAGGACGCTTTCAAACTTTCAAAGCGTGATGCCGCGCAGTAGTCGAGCAAGATGGACTAGATGTGTTTCAGCATTGATGCCATAGGTAATGAATCATGGTTTACATGCCAGCCAAAAGAAAGAAACCTTCTTAAACGTGTGAATATATTCAGCCTCCGTTCTCTGGGAACACTCTCTGATTTTCACCATCTCACATTAACATGCCAGTTTCATTAAAGTCTCAAAATAAAGCACAAAATGTAATTAACCTCGATTTCACAAAGCCTTCAGTGATCTCATGACATGTCTCTGGGTGCAAGATTTATACTCGGTGCTTTTGTGCACGCACATTTTGTCTAACACATTCACAAGTACCAAAACAAAACCGAACAGGCAGCCATTTTGAATGCCATCAATAGGCAGAAAATGGCTGCTCCGTTTCAATTTATAGACATTTGCATGATGATGGTCTGTCTTTTCTAAATAAAACTCATTCCATGTACAAAGGCTTTTTCTTAATTGCAGAATACATCCGCGAGAACAATTTACATTAGCTAATCTACCAGATACAGCAGCCGATCACGTTCCGCAGGCTTCGCTTGTGAACTTTTCCCACAGGCCTTGACCTTTTACACAAAACTGTACCAGGAATTAAACATGAAGCCGAATCAGCTGATCCAGAGAGACGCTGCAACCTCAAGGTCTTTCCCACACCCCCTTGCTTCTCCTCAGGAATGTGCAGGACTTGAAACTCGGCAGCTTTGGAATGGTGAGTGAGGCCACTTAAATAAAGGCCCGAGTCGTGAAATAAAGTATTTTGCATAATCATGAGCCACACCGACAACTTCGGTCCATTGTGTGACAAAAAATGTACCATCCTCTCTTATTGGGCGAGTGGGCTGGCGGTTTTGTGTGCTCCTGAATGCCAGCCATGTAGTCTATGAACTGGGATAATGGAGCTTTTCTTCATTAAACGTGACTGGATTACACACTCCTGCCATGCCCTGTCACCAGCCATTTAGAGATTTAGGTTTATATGGCAGATTTAAATATGGAAATGGCAAACAGCTAGCCAAAAGCCCTATTGCGATGGTAATTTGTAATGAATAATTCTGATTTCATTATAATAATAAATCACTGGCTTGTGAAAGCAGTCCTGCGTTGGGGGTGTCGCCTGGATTACTTCAATGTCACACTGTAAAAGTGAATCAGACACTTGTATTTATTTATATTTTCAACGCAGAACGCAGTTTTCCCAATACGAAATGCCTGAGCAGTTTGTCCTGAAGTGCAAAAAGAGATGTGTATCTGCACTGCAGTTTCATAACACCGGGGCAATAAAGGATGCACAACACACACTTCCTCACATATTACATTCGACATATACTCCAAAGTAAGCCATTAGCTTCCCTTCTCATGATGACTCATGATGGGTAGTCAAAACAAACGTGATATTTCATTATTCCCCAATCTACCAAAGCCTAATTAGAGGTTTCTGGCACGCCTGGGTCTTTTGAAACATTGGCCACAGCCTGTACCTATGGGACCTGGGTGGTTGTTTGTCTCTCACCGCTCTCTTGCTTTATAAATAGGCACGAACAATGGCTCAAAAAAAGCATTGTCTGCCCAGTAGACCACAAAAGTGTCACAAGCTGGAGGACTGGAATGACAATGGTGTGCGGCCGAGACAGAAATGTCCACCGCGTGTAAAAGAGTCTATTCAGCAGAAAATGTGCTGCTTAAGGAAACACAGCTTTTTTTAAAGCCATACATTTGTGCATTGCATAACCGTCATGTAGAACGCAAACTACACGTCTAAGAGTCCGTTTTAGGGTCAGAAAGAGGACACGTTATGAATATAAAAATGAAACAGTTTTTTTTTGGCGTCCTGTTAAAAAAAAAACTATTAACGATAGTGTTGTGTGATGCAGCCTAATTCAACATTGGTTATTTTCCAAGAATGCCTAAAGACACCAAATCACGGTTACAGGAACACTTATCTGAGTTTGCGGTTTTGCCTTTCCCGCCACCAGATCTCGGCTTCATTAAACACATCTGGGACACCATGCAACGTGCTGTGGAACAGAGAAATCCTAAACCTAGGAATACTACAGAGTTGTGGAATGTTCTGCAGGAAGTGTGGTGATCTTTACCTACACAATATTTCTGCAAGCTTGTGGATTTCATGCTCCATGGGGGAACTACCAAGTATTAAACCGGTGTGTACCAGTTTGTGTGGCAATTCAGTGAGCAGCTATAAATAGTCATTCCTTGCACAAGCCTTTCTATTTTTCTTTCTTAAAGTCAGCATGAGAAAAAACAACACAGCTCATCAAACCTTCTGTCTTGTAGATGGTGGAAATAATGACTGACTGTTCCAAAGTGCTGACACTGGAGACTCCTTCCATAATCGTTAGAAATACAGTATTTTCACTATATCAACGATCATTTGGCAAATCCTAAATGATTTGCCAAACTGTAACCTGTAGAAATGACATTAAAATAAGCTTGTTAATATAAACCTGGGGCAGTTGAGGCTCAAAGTCATGGAACGGGTTTTATGATATGATATGATATGAGAGTTGTCAGTTCCATCCCCAAGACACAACTGAATGGCTCTTCAACAAGACACCTGTCCCGCCAACTGCACCCCGGGTAGGTGTCTTCGGTAGCGTGTGTATTTTCCCTGCACGAATGTGTTTACTGAGGAGGTCATGGAATCATCAGCTTCTGACCTAACAGATTAAAGAATGGGATGCTAATAACAGTTCCGCCAAGTAAATAATACACATCTACATGAAACCCCTTGACTAATCCTTCAGAGATCAGACTGTCCAGACTTTACACACCTAAGAACACATACTTAAGCCATGGTCTACTCGGAGCACCATGCATTACTCATAAGTTTATTTCCAAGCCTTCGTAGCGCTCAGCGCTCCTGCTATAACCCAGTGTTTTTCCAGCTCTAAGTGCCGACACAGGGCCGTCCACACGCTGCTCGCTGTTGCTAGTCGAGAGTCCGCTGGGTCTATAAGAAAGCGTGTCTCAGAGACTTTATTTAGCCCTGAGAAGAATATCTGCCTCCCTCCTGTGCGATACCGTAGCCTTCCTCAGTACCCGGTATTCCCGAGTTGAGTATTACGTTTTAGAGAGTGTGAAAGGACAAAGGGGATTTGAGCCAAACACGGGGTCTCTGAGGAATAGACTGGACCTGAGAGAGCTTCTAATAAAGAGGAACGCATTGAAAATATACAAACAACTAAAACCGAAACGATTATGCAATGAGAAAGTAATAACGTGGCGAGTGCGTAGCAAAAGCAAACAATTCTAAACAAATGCTAAACAATTCTGGGGAGGGTTTTTTTTCAGCTTCTCAGAGCATTAGGTCAGTTTTCACTGACCGGCTGTTGAAAGTGGATGAGCGACGGCCGCCTTTCTCCCAGGCTCAGTGCGGCCACGTCTCATTACAGAGCTATGTGTAACACAAACAAAGTGGCGCTCCCAGGGTGTTTATCTCATGGCACAGAGCGCAGTGTGCCCGCACATCAAAGACTGTGGGAACAGACGGGCACTCGGCACAGCAGCTGCACTCGGATCCTGCCCACACCCTTCCTGTTTGCCGCCGTGCTCTACCTTGGGGCTATTATTTTCTCCACCAACGCCACCACGGTGGCTCCCTCCTCCTCCTCCTTCTCCTCCTCCTTCTTCTTGTCCTCCTCCACCTCCTCCTCTGTACACCAGCATCAGCAACATCACCACGGCCACAGCAATTGAGCCATGCTCCCATGGGTGCCTTTTCTCCCGAGACGCCACCATTGTTTCTCTCCTATGGTCAGGGCTGGGATTTAATGAGTCATTGAAGATCGTTTAGAAGATCCTAATGAGAGCGCAAATAATAATTGTTGGCTTTCTAAAAGAAACAGTAAGCAAATTCACTAAGCAAGTTCAGGACTCCAAATACAGCAGTTTGGAAGAGAGGCTGTCTGTCATGTCCAGAGGAAATTTCTGGAAAAAAATCATTAAGCATTTTCATCTCATCTTATATAAGTTAGGATTAGCATAAACTACACATTTTAATAATAATAATAATAATAATAATAATAATAATAATAATAGTTGCAGTTACTTTGTATTAATTAATTATTAATACAATAATTGTATTATATTATATATAATACATTTGTATTATTATTTTTACATATGTTTAGCTATAAAGCAGACTGTCTAACAAAAAAATTATTTCCTATTTAGTATGTTATTTTTCCTTTAAACATTAAAAATATGATACAAATGTGACGAATGCAGTGCCATATTTTTATTGTATATTTACTGTATTTATTTTTCCAATTTATATCAGAATCAGAAATACTTTATTGATCCGAGAGGGAAATTTGACTCATTACAGTTGCACCCATTTATACAAAGAATAAACACTCTCATAATTTAAAATAAAGAGAAATTTGCAATATTTACACTAGATTTTTTATAAATAATATAAAAGGCAGTGGCTGAGATGATAAATTTGTAACATACTGAATAATGCAGTTTAAATTATTATTGCACCTCTGAGTTATTGCACATGTAATAACTTGCCCAGATGAACCATAGTGTCACCCATTAAGAGAGGAGTTATAGAGTCTGATGGCCACCGGCAGGAATGACCTCCTGTGGTGCTCTGTGGTGCATTTGGATGGGTGTTTGGTGCTTCATGAGATTTTAAACCAACATACTGCTTTAATTCTCCTAAAAGACTTGCATCAAGTCAGAGTAAAGATGATAAAGTAACAGGTGACATTCTGCAAGGTTCTGAAAGACAGAGCAGTCCAGTGCAGGATGTGAGATCGTGACTGAGTGGAAGTGACCACTCTGGTCCATCATAAACAGAGGTGTTAAGAGTTCACTTCCTCAGGTTACACAGGTTGCGATTTGTATATAACAAGGGGACTTTCCACGATCTAGTAGACATGTCACCCCTTATATCCTGCCACTCACAGTTGTATTGTTTTTGGGTTTGTAAAGCTCTGAAATAGTTGTGTGGGTGGTGTAGTTATCACATGATCAGTCATTTATCTGAGACATTTCTGCATTAGGCCTCTATGAAATGATGTAGGTAAATGTCAGCAGCCAAGTGTGCCCTTGAGCAAAGAAGTGCCCTTAAGCAAGGCAGCTAAACCCCAAACTGTTCCTTAATCACAGTGGAAATGGTTGCCCACCACTCCGGCCACATATGTTAACTACCCCCCAGTGTGTGCCTTCACTGGTGTGTGTGTGTGTGTGTGTGTGTGTGTGTGTTTTACATGCATAGACGGGTGCAAGCAAAGTTGATCAGTCACTTTACTTCATCAACAAGCTCACAAACGACATACAGACTAGCGTAACTAACTTTGCCCCAGGGCCAACCATGACTTTACATCCCAGAATCCCTACCTTCCACACAAAATACTTCACAACACACCCAGTCCCCTGATTTTAGTTCTGTTTTTCCCACCTATGTTGTATCCTATGTTATGATTGTCATCGTTTGTGTTTAATTTAGTTTTCAGTTGTTCAGTTAAGTACATTTGTTAGTGTAGTTAGTTGTGAAGTATTAGGAACTCACGTGACCCTATAACCTCTATTATCTGAGTATTTTGGAAACTTTACCCTTGCTTCAAACTTTTCTCTAATCTGACTTACCTGTGACATACTGTTCACTGATTGCCTGACTTTTGCCTGTTTTGGATTTTTGATTATTGCCTTATGTTTTGAATCAGTTTGGATCTGTTTGCTCTGCTCTGTGTGAATAAACCTGCACTTGTCTGATTCTAGTATGGCTTCGATTTCAATCAGACACAATTTTAAAACATGCCAAATATAATAATAGTAGATTTACAAGTAGGTTCTAAAATCCTACAATTTATGGGAAACATATATATTATAAATAGTTAAGTTTATATGTTCAGTTCCATTTTATTTATATAGAATAATTAGGGCAGCCTTGTGGTTAGGGTCTTGTGACTGGAAAGCCCCGGGTTCAATCCCCATATAGGGCAAGACACGACTGAGGTGCCTGTGAGCAACACCTAAGGTTAGCTACGTTCTATATGGTCAGGTCAGGTATCTGATGTGATGAGTCTGATGGCATTAGGAAAGTTTCTGCTCCTCTGTCTGGTAGTTTTTAAAGGGTTCTATAGTACCCACTCTGGTAGTGTTGAAAAAAATTGTGCCAAGGGTGTGATGAATCTGCAATTATTTTCTTCAGCTTGTTTTCTGGATATTAAAGTATACAAGTCCTGGACTGTAAACATAGGAGCACTACCAATGATTTGTTCCTGCTGTCCGTATGAGCTCTTTCTTTGGATCCACTCCTAATTTTCTACAATTGTCTTCTTGGAAATTCTTTGTTGTCGTTGCTAATCTCGCCTAAACTATGGCCCCTCACTACACTGCAGAGCTTTGGAACCTCCTACATGACTACATACTTTTCTCTGATGTTTACTTGTATATTTATCTGTTCTGCCCTAAACCACCCATTCATATATCATATATTCGTAGTGTATGTGAGGGTCTGTGTGACCCCATGTTGCCCTGTGTGACACAGCAGGGCAGGTATATAAAGAATCCCAGAGTAATTGAAGCTCCAGCTGCTGTAACACACACCCTGAAAGGCAAAAGAAGCGTTCACACGTGTCTTGTGGCTTCTGTGCTGATCTAGATCAAGGCCTCGGTGGTGTGTTTGGACACTCTCTGTGACCTCACCTGACCTCATGTGACCCATGATGATTCCAGAACATAGCTCGGGGTCAGACGGTGTTAATACGGCTCATAACTCCACCCTGACTTTCACAACACAGCTGTTGTGAATGTTTTTTCTGGCATTATCTGCACACTCCTGAGATAAAAGCTAAGTCATTTGCTAGTTAGCTGCTATCTAAGGCCCTTTGTTTTTGGTTAAATTTGAGGAACTATAGCTAGCTACGTTTGCCACCTAACTCTACTAGCTAACACATTGATAAACTTGTCCGGTTAGTTGGCTGCGTAGCCAATATATTCCTGTAGGAGAAATGTGTTGCTTAGCCTAATAAAATAACTTATAATAATTAAAAATAAATAATTCATACTGCTGGAAAGGTTTCATAATTGATCATGTAAAACTAGTATACGATTGCTGGCTCCTCATGTGCTCTAGCAAATCCAAAAAAATACGTCTCCTGTACAAGAAATAGTATTTCCGGGTCAATGCTAAGATGAAATGCCATGGCAATACTGGTAAACCAAGTACTCCAACTTTATGTTAACTGATCTAAAGCCAATACTGCTATAAAAATAGCTGATGTCACTCCATTAGCAGAGGAGGAACTGTTAGCTGACAAGTTGAAATTTCTAATTGAAGTTTGTGTGTTTTTATCAGTAGGTGGAGAATTACAAGTTGTCACAAATGCAGCATAAAAACAGAAATAGCTAGCTATCACACAATCTAGTAGTTTTAGCACAAGAAGCTAACACCATTCTCAGTTTAAATTAGCATTTATTTTTCTGGTGCTGAAATGTACTAGCTGACTGCGTGCTAAAATAGCTAGCTATTTATTTAACTACATAACTAACCAAGGCTAGCTGCTGATTTTCCACAAATAGTATTCCAGTAGTGTTTAGCCACAAATAAAAACTACGATGTATGATGACACTGAAAGGGGCCCAGTGAAAAAGTGCAATGGAAGGGTATATATCCAACTTGGTTTGCTGTTTGCATCATGAAACCAGGTTGAAATTTGACCCCATGAGCTACCTGTGCAACCCACCTGTTAGCAAACACAGAAGATGAACAGGTTTAGTTTAACAGACAGGTGAACATGTATGTAAGCACCGCCTTGTGTTGTATTACTACAGAATCAGAAAAGGGAGATTTTTAAGCTTCAGTTTCCAATCTTTTTCAAACCAGCCATGGAGCAAGTTGTCACTTAATCACTATTGTATTACTTCAGATTATTATATTGTCCTATAATAACTTTAGCAAAATAAAACGCTTTCACTCAGGGCACTTTAACACATCATTTACTTTCTAACATGGCAGAGGGCGAACCAATCAAAGCATGATGTATAGCCATGACCTTTGCGACTTCAGCCAGCGGGACAGGAAACACACACATGCTAAGGTAAATTAAGAACAACACACGATTTCCACTTGATTGATGTGTTTCAGCTAAACAGACGCCTGAGGACAATACAGGTCTCTGCAGGAATCACAAAACAGCAGCACGGTTTAACAACTACTGTGTAGAACAAAGTGAATAAGACTTTATAAGTTTATTTTTGGGGTGGCAGGATTTCAACAGTTGAAGTTTGCTGTTGTGTATTTAACTTAAAATATTTTCATCCTGAGCTTTTGTTTTTTAACTTTTGAACCTTTTTGAATGTAAAAACACCTGTTGTACGAAACCAAATTTAATCTGAAAAATGCCGTTAACAAGATTTGAATATTCTTAATTCACCGAATAAAAATCTGTAATTCACGTGTAATTAGACGTCACATCTTAAATATTGCTTAATAATTTAGGAATTAACTTGCATTGAGATTTACTTAGATTTCCACAGATCCAAAGTTCAATGGGGAAGAAAATCATGATCACAAATTAATTTATATTCATTTCATTCATTCCTTTTATTTCTTCATTCTAGCTTCACAGTTTAGCAGTAAAACAAGATATAATTTTGTGTGGATTTTAAACAACAGCCATTTAATATTGTATTCAGCCTTCACATCCATCATAGCAGTAACAACATCATCTACCCATCATCACACACCTATCATCTACCTATTTCTGACCAACATGGAGATAAAAAAAAAATGGGTAAGCTCGCGACTGTAAATAAGATTTATAGTTGCACTCGACATTTTCATCCACGTTTAAACCACTTTTACCTGCTGATTTTCTCTCCAAAGTAGCCTTAGTTCTTAAATCTAAGTAATTAAAGCAGTTCTATATGATGCACTCTGATTTTACTAAACTAGTAAGGCACCCTATAAATTTCCATCATTTGAGGGGCTTCATCCAACTTTTAGATCGCTGTACTGCTTTAAGTCTCCTCATCAGTCTGGTGTAGGTGTGAATACAGAAGTAACAGGTAACTTTCTCTGAAGTTCTCACAGACAGAACATTCCAGGGCAGGATGTGAGATTGTGATTGAGTGGAAGTGACCACTCTGGTCCATCATAAAAAAGCAGCCACACTTCTGCCTTGTGACATGAAATATGATTTCTGACTCTGAGGTGTTAAGAGTTCACTTCCTCTCCTTGTGTTGCCTATTTATCCTTAAAAGCTCAAGTGGTGATTTGTTTATACAATAGAATAGAATAGAAAAGAATGGCTTTAAAGCTATTATACAAATACGAATAAATTAAATTAAAGCTTATTAAGAATAAATTATATACATATATGAATTAACTCTGCTCTTTTTTATAACAGATAAAGCCTCCAGTGTTACCATAAATATATGTGATCTATGGAAGTACTGTGTGATGTATTATGTACATATGCACTGTACTGGATGTTTACCACATCATTGTTGAATTCTCTGTGATTACAGTGTAACACTAAGATAACACTGAGTTTAATTTAACACTTTCTACATGTGTATGAGAGCCACTAGCAAAGTGTTAACACAATTTAATATTTGACACTTTAAGAAAAGAGAACAATGAGCTTGAGTGTTATACACTGTGAATTCAACATTACACTTTGTTATACAGTATATTACACTTACACCATGTAGTGTCAATCCAACCAAACACCCGAACCTCAACACTTCACTTCAGTAATCAGTAACACTGTAATTGCAACAGTAGCAAATTTGCTGTGCACAGGGACCTAAACACAAGTTAGAATGTCAGTTCTGTCTTAATATTTTCTAATACAGCAAATAATACTTTGTAATACTTGTTCCTCAGTAACGTGACCAACTACAATCTCAGTGAAAAGACAGATTAAAGGCTGGTGAGGGAATGATGAAGGAATGGTTGTGATAAAATGTTATCTGTCTCTGGGCATTGTACGGCCCCTGAGCCACATGCGGCCCTCTGGCTGTCCCCGACCAGGCCTTTGTGAGGTCAACAGGAAATTAGCACTCAAACATAAGTAAGTGTTTATCATGCCTACATGCAATTATTTTGAAGGCAGTGCTACTGTGCTAAATTTCCGGAAGTGCATATGTGCACGTGTATACAGTTATTTTAATGCTGGGTTTTTACTGCAAACATATGCACATTTTTGTTGACAATTGTTTTTATGAATATTAATTAAATAGTAATATAATGTTGGCCCCACATTTTTATTTCCTAATTGCAACTAGTCTCATAAGTAACAGCTTATTAAAACCATAGTGTTTACTGCTTTTTATAAAGAGATCAAATGAACACTGAGCTGAACTGAGTTGGGTCTATTAGTTCAGCCTACTACAATAACTCTAATTTCTCACTTAGAAAAATTAATTGCCCACCCATGCTCTACAATACGGATGCAATTACCATAAAAAGTAAAGTTAGTGTTTTGTGGTCAGGTCAGGTGCGTTGATTAACACATTTTTGCAGGTTGTTTCCCACATACGGTGAGGTGTTGTATGTGATTACAACATTAAGCATAATTAAACCTGTATATGAAGTATACAATAAAAAGTATTATTTTTATATTTTTTCGAATGAATTAAAGAACGACTAGCTCTAAACATGCATGTTAAAATGCACATCAAGACAAATCAGACATTTTACTTGAAATTTTAGTTTCTTTCCTGATGTTCCATAGAATACATACATTATCTTAATTATTGCCACATCTTACTGATTAACACGTATTTACGTAATTAGTTTTCTGCATCAGAGTGTTTTAACCCCTGTCCTGGGGACCCGCTTCCTTTTCATTTTCCTTTCCCTCCCCCCCAATAAACCTGCGGTCTGGTACAAACAAATTAATGAAGAGTGCCTAAGGGAGTTTGAGAGAAGAAACCGCACACAGCAGCTGTCCGTAGGATCCAAACTCAAGTGATGAAAAAGGGCCCTTTTAAATGGTCATTATTAGATGTGGAGAATTTAATTGCAGAGGTTCTTTATACTGTTTTATTACAAATGGAAGTGTACAAATGGTGGCCCAAGGAATAGTTTGAGTTCATTGTTATATGTAAAATGTCTATAATTAATACATTAATACATACATTCAATGTCATAATTTTTTAAATATAATTTAATAATATATTTTATGCAGACTTAAAATAAATAACTGTGCAATTAGGATGAGACTAATTATCAGAGCCAAATTATACCAATTATACCAGACAATGTGAGTGATGTACCTGAGGTTGAGGAAATGTCAGAACCACGTTTACATGTTTAATGTCAGAGTGAGGTTACGTGTCAGTGCTAAAACTTCTAATTCTGTTTTATTATTTGATTTAAAATATAGTCTTGCCCACCTTCAAATCAAATTTAAATACGGGTATGTGTAACTCAAATCAGATACAGATACAAATGAATCACTGTGCATCCCTAGTGCACTTTTGTTATTTTTTTTTTTAGCTTGTGTGTGTGAGTGTGCGAGTGTGTGCGAGTGTGTGCGAGTGTGTGCGAGTGTGTGTGCGAGAGTGTGCGAGAGTGTGAGTGTGTGTGAGTGTGTGTGTGTGAGTGAGTGTGTGAGTGTGTGAGTGAGTGAGTGTGTGAGTGAGTGTGTGAGTGAGTGTGTGTGTGTGTGTGTGTGTGTGAGTGTGTGT
>JAOVVF010000034.1:8619293-8630340 GCA_028565595.1 Duopalatinus emarginatus | reverse complement strand
GGGTGTGAGTGTGAGTGTGTGTGTGTGTGTGTGTGTGTGAGTGTGAGTGTGTGTGTGTGAGTGTGAGTGAGTGTGTGTGTGTGTGTGTGTGTGTGTGTGTGTGTGTGTGTGTGTGTTGGGGTGGTGTGTGTGTGTGTGTGTGTGTGTGTGTGTGTGTGTGTGTGTGTGTGTGTGTGTGTGTGTTGGGGTGGTGTGGGGGCTAGAATAGCTGCTCTGTGTAGAAAATGCTATTTTTAAAACCCCAAAGTGAGCCTGCCAGTTGCATGTCAGCCTCTGCTGCTTATTCTCACACTTTCTCTGTGCTAACCAGCTGCACTATACATGGTGCGTTGAGAACTTGATTGAACCTCCAGTTCCAGAGACAGACAGGGAGTGAAAGCGAGTGAGTGAGTGAGTACTGCCTCATGCAACAGCAGCCGCTGCCTGTTTATATCTCATGATGCGGCAACTCTACAGCAGCCAGCCACTTGCCCCCCACAGCTGTTTGGTCAATGGTGGTAATAAAAGTCTAGCGTGTCATTATTCTCCATAGCGCTCTGGCCTTATCCTGTTACCCAGTCAAACAATGAACTGCCACTTCCACCTCCATTCACTGCTCTCTTTCTCACTGACATCATCAAAATAGTTTCTTCAATAGGCTACCAGTCTGCAGCTCCGGTATCATTTATGAGGAACACTGAGGAAAGCAGTGCATTAGCACATAAACATATGAATTATTCACATTTAAAACAGTTTTATTTGTTGTCCAGTAATAATATTTCATATGTTGTAATTTAGTTTTATCTGTAGGATTTTTACCACAGAAAGCAGCTGTTATGATCTTTAAAGAGCAAGCAAGAAGAAAGAAAGAAAGTTTCAGAAAAAAAATGCTACTGCACAGGATCACAGATCCACATAAGAGGGAATCAATCAGAATGAAAGCATTAAATCAATAACTATATATTTGCCAATCCAATATTGAATTATCAATAGCGCTTTTATACAATTCAGTTTGATTCTGCTTTTATTCGCATAGTGCTTTTGACAATAGATTTACAGAAATCCAGATGTGCATCTGTAGATCCAGAATGAGTCAGCCAGACATACCTAGGAATAAGTCCCTGAGGTGGAATAAGGAAGAAATTGAGAGGGACCTGTCTTCTTCTGGGTGACGGTGAATAGTACTGTATAGATATAAATTATTATCGTCCACAGTAGAAGAGTGCATTCAGGTACCTAGCTGATTTTATTGCTACACAATGCTGCTAAGCCTTGAGCTGACCAAGTAAACTGATCCCAGATCATAACACGGCCTCCAGAGACTCCAAATACAAACAGTGACCTTTTTTTTTGGCCAGGCAGTTTAATATGTTATACAAAAACTTGTGTACATATTCAAACTGGTGTAACAGGAAAGACATGTAAGGAGAACCTATATATAAGCAAAAGCTGTGTTGAAGGGACTTGGACAAGGCAAAGGAGAAGTAAGCTGTATGGAGACATAAATAGATAATTAAATTCAATAATAATTAAATTAAATAATAATTAAAACCATTTCCAGCTGATTATCTCTTACATTAAATGACGCTGCACTTATTGGTGATAAACAACTGGAAAAAAAGCTGTAGAAGAAAAGCGAGTGGAGAAGGAGGGATCTGGCAGATGTCTTCCACACCTCTCCTTCTATTTCATTGCTGGTGTGAAAGTGTGGAGATTCCTGATCGCAGCCCTTCTGATGACAGGTATTTTCCAGGCCTGGATCACCACAGTCACAGCTGCAGGAATGCAACCAGGTTTCCCCTGCTGTATCTGTAAAGGAATAGTGTTCACATAACTGATCTGGAGTCTAAGCATAGCTGTCGTGCCCAGTGCCGGGCTGATAACGCCAGCTGAACCCATGTCTTCACTTTCAGCTGAAGATTCAGCAGTATCTGAGAGTAGAGCAGTAGGCCAGAGGTTTAGAGGGTCAAGCATGTGCTCTAGTGCTTTTCAACAGCTCGCACAACTGATAAGGCTGAACGCCTGAACCAAGGCTGAGATGCTCAGTCAACAGCAGTGCTATTGTAATAAAAAGATGTGCATGTTCCTAATGAATGTACCATTTGTTTAAGAAATACACTCTGATAATATAAAACAGTTGGGACAACGGGCACAATTTACATTTTAGCAATAAGAGATTAAACATTAGACATTAGACTAAAACATTTTTAGATCATCATCAGTGTGTTTTGAAATTTATTTTCCATTTACCATAAATTTTATGAGTTAAAAGCTACAAGTTTGTCAATGCGTAATTGCTGTAGGGCATTATTTAGTCAGAAAGCCTTCTCAAATAACTTTTTGAGGAACTTTTACATTATAAAGTTTAAATCAGTAACTTTAGTACAGGAGCTGTAGCTCAGTTTTTATTCCAAATCCACAGTTGACATATTATATGAGGTAAAATTGCCTAGCCAATGCTTATAAAGTAAGGTAGTTGATTTTCATCTTCATGAGGTGAAGTTCTTGCCATGCAGCTCTTAAAGGAAAGTTTCCTACAGTTGGCACAAGAATAAATATTCTGAATAATGTAGCTACAAACATTAAAAGGGATTTAAAATCAATGTTTCTCTATTATGCAAACAAGTCACTGACTGATTCCCACGTTCCTGGGACACCGGTGGCTGAATTATTGTTTTGGAGAACACCATGATGTTAAATTTTGGTAGGACTGTCAGATGTGGATAGTAAAGTGAAGCTTTAATGACAGAGCTTATTCTGTTTAAAGGGGTTGTGAAATAAATAGGGGTTGTATATGGTACTAATGTAGTCATCCATGCTGTTGATTAAAGCACGGTACCTATTTACATCAACAAACTACTAATTTTAGACTTTCAGAATACAAAACTACAGGACATAAAGTTGACCTACAACTTTTCCTGAAATATAGTTTGTGTACTAAATATTTTAAGGTAAAACTATTGAAGTATAGTTTATGTATTCATTTTTTTTAAGTATAAAATAAAGTAAAGTTTTGAGGTAACATTTTTTTAAATTAAGTTCTTGAGATTACGTTTCTAAGGTAAAGTTCTGGGTTAGGATTTGTGAGATAAACTTTGAGGTGAAATTCTTGAGGTAAAGTTTTTGTATTCATCTTTTAATAATGTATGCAGTGAAATTTTTGAAGGTTTTGAGGTAAAATTCTTTAATTTAAGCTTCTGAGGTAAAGTTTGTGAGGTAAAGTTCTGTTCTAAGATTTGTCAGACAGACTGTGAAGCAGTGAAGTTCTTGAGGTAAATTTTCTGTATCAAAGTATTTAAAGTAAGGTTTATGTAGTAAAGTTCTCAGCTAACATTCTTGAAGTAGGTTTCCCGAAGTAAAGCACTTGACATTTATTTTTCATCAATCTAATTTTCCTTTTCAGGTAAAGTTTCTGAATTCAATTTTAAAGTAAAAAAAAACTGTAAAGTGTCTGAGGCAAGTCAAGGCAAGTTGCTGAGCTCATGCTGAGGACAGTGACTCACTGCACTGTTCCCTTACTTCATTATGTTCTCTGAAACAGTTCAGATGAAGCCGGCTTTAAAACAACACCCGGTGTCGTTTATCACCTGCTGTCTATATCAGTGTTGTGGCGCTGCAGAGTCTTGCTCTGATAACTGTTTTTTTTTTTTTTTCCTGAGTGGATGCAATAATGTGAAGGCCTCACCCAAGGAGAACTCCTGAGACTGGGATGCTGCTGTCTGGAGGCCACGAGCCATGTTTTTCATCAAAGGATGTTTGGGTTTCTTGCATAGAGAAAATGGAGCTGAAGGAACATGGTAAACCAAGCACGTGTCCATGTTTTGGAAATACACTTCACCTTGCACTCAGGTCATAGCTCATGCTTTACATTCATTGTACTGAATGTTCCATTTATTTCACCATACTTGTCGTGATCAAATGCAGTCACATAAGGTTGTTGTCCCAACAACTAAAACATAAACACAGTTAATTCTGTTAATAGCGTAACATATACAGTTTATGATTATGAATTTTTAGAATTTAGAAATCTGTGCTTGATTTGCTGTCAGTGTGGAGTTTTGCTTCTCATGTCCATGCAGGTTTCCTTTGGGTTCTTCAGCTTTCCTTTTACTTCCAAACCTGGCATCCTATCCAGGGTGTATTCCTGTCTCCGGATCCACCTGGCACCCTAAAAAGGATTACTGAAAGTAAGATAAAATGAGTGAATACTGGTAAAATTTATGTCCTTTATCGTATTAATGCATAGCACAATTAGATATGTTGTGCTGTATGGGTATATACTACAAGATAGAGGAAATATTAAATGAATAAAGAGTAAAATCACTGAAAACTGATCGTTTTTAAACACTTTTATTACAGCATGTTAATCTCAGTGTTAAATGGTCAGGGCTGTGATTCCCAAAACCATTTTCCCAAAACAGTATTACTACATCTATATCTTTCGAGCTAAACATCAATTCTATACAGAGGAATTATTTATTTATTTATTTTTATTTAAAAGAAAAATTGTAAAAAGTTTTTATTAATATTGTTAGACTATTTACCCAAGCCGAACGTAGTCCCCGTGACTGGGACTAGTACACACAGTAGACCTACTCCTGTTTTCTCCTAGTTAAAAGTATCATGTTTATTCAGTTTGGGAGTTGGGTTAAGATTAATGCTCAGCACAGATGTTGAAAGATTCTCCTCCCTCGCTTAGTTGGATGTCCTTTGTAGAGGAGATGAGACAAGACTGTTGGTTGTGTCGATCAGGGCCACGTGTGTATGTCTTTCCCAGACTGTATCCTGCTGGCCAGGCCTGAGATTTCACAGCGGTCGGGTCACTATATGTGTGTCCAATGACTTCCTCCCTCTTGGCTGATAATGACTTTAACACATTTACTTCTAGCCATGGGTGTCCAGAGCAGCTGTAGTGTGGAGGCGCGGGAGCAGACAGCCACTAATCCAGCTTCCGCTTATCCCAAAGTGGACCGTCAACGTATTAGTTTTGCACAGGAGTCACAAGGCTAATATAGCACTTTATTAGGAACACTATGTTGTATATGCAGTACTGGGTAGGGCCTTCCTTTGCTCTTAAGAGTCTCTGTTCTTCATGATCTGGTTTCCACAATATGACTGGAACCATTCCTTTCATAGTGACAATTGCATCAATCAATTCCTGCAGATTATTTCAGGTGCACTTTCATGGTCCAAATCTCTTGTTCTACTACATCCCAAGATTCCACAACATTCAGATCCGACAAGTCGAATAAAATGCCAGGCTGAAATGTTCACGCTTGGCAGGTTGTGCATTCTGAGGTGCTTTTTTGCTCAACACTATTGTACACTATTGTCTATTTGATTGACTATAGCCTATTTGTCAGCTTAAACCAGTTTGGCCATTTTCCATTGAGCTTTCTCATTAATATGGCATTTCTGTGCAAAGAACTGCCACTCGCTGAATGTTCTTTTAATTGTTGCACCATTCTGTTTAAACTCTAGAGACTGTACATTATTACAATTGTAACTGAAGCTGCTAGCCATAATAATGATCTAATTGTCTAATCACTGGCAGATTAGATAATTGCATGACTAAGTAGGTGTTCCAGTGAGTGTGGATTCTATGTGATTTGGTTATTTATTTATGCAAACATGTCCAGTGGCAAATTATGTCTTTTGCTTTTAAGCTAACTCTGTGATTCTAAACTGTTAGTTCTGACCTTTTCTTACTTCGCTAGTTATCTTAGCCTCATACCTGTAATGCACTGCAAACCTTAGATACTGAACTTACCTGTCCTTACCTAGTTCTTATTTTGGCCAAGTGGGACAAATGCATGTTTCTTTTTTTGGCCTTATTTCTCTATTGAATACTTAAACTGTCCTCTGAAGATTATGGACATATTTATTTTCCTATGGTTTATGTTTATGGTCTCAGAAATGCAATTTAAAGTTGGTGTGAGGCGGTGTGGTTAGAGCTTGTGGCTTTCATTATTTTGCTCGAAATTGTGTGTGATCTTTGGTTACAGAATTGGCCATGAAGACTGCATGACCACCAGACGTTTCATATCCCTGCTGGTAAAAACAACCCTCTTTCGAAATGTAACTTGCTTAATGGTTTCCATTAACCACATTTAATGATTTTTTTTTTATGGTTAATGGAATCCATTAGGCCAGTTGGGTCAGCAGCGATGATGGATTTGAAATATGAGGCAAAACAGACAACTTCAAAACAAAACAGCTTAGAGTGAAAGTGCGCATACTGTGCTGGTGCCACATAGAACATGAAATGTGTGTATTATTGGGAGGCGGAATTTGGGGGGTATATTTAAACAATGGGGGTTGTATGCATAGAATGGAAATCCAAGGCTTCCTTAAGCTTATGTATCCTGACAGGAAGCTTAGGTCCTTGGAACAGGAAATAGAAAGAGGGCACCTGTCTTACGCGTCTATCTCTCTTGTCAGGTCGATTCAGAATGTGAATATGCTCTACAGACCATGCATGAAACATTTTCATATTGAAGTAATAAGATGCACGTCTTTAAGAGCTGTTTTGTATTTCTATCTCAAAAAACACTTTGCAGCAACGCAGCAGCAGGCAGCAACGGATGAGATTAGCCAGACCGAAATCTTGCGCCGAAGCTGAGAATGGCAGGAAGGGCCCTATTATTCTAAGCCATTCTGTGCAGCGGTGAGCCGTGCGACGCCTGGAGCCCGTCTGCCATGTTCTCGCTCGCCAGGATATCCGACTCGCGACCGCTGCTCCCACTCAACGCCAAATATTTCACTCCTGAGACGGACTGAGCTTCCTGATATAGGATGCACTCGCTTGTCTCTGTGTGACCTTAAACACTAATAAAGGGCTTATAATACGTCCCGGGAGTCAAGAGGTGCCGAGTCTGGTGGCCTGAGCTATTGTGAGGGTCCTGTTCACTGGAAAAACAAAAAGATGCCGGTTTGTCTCTCTGAGCTGTGGGACAACAATAAGAAAGACCTAAGACTCTGTTTGCTTAGAGACATTGGCTGTTGTTTCAGTCAGCATAAGGAAAACTTCTTGTGCTCATATTCTGATGGAAACAATCACTTCCTCAGATGAGGTCACACTATGAGCTTGTGTTATTCAAAGCAATCAAAAGGGTCAACAATTGCCAAATGTCTGGAGTAATCAGGATGTCCGTGCATGGTGTACATTTCTGTATATCTAAATATTTTGCATCAATGTTGTGTCAAAATCACGAATCTGTCCACTCTGAACTTTATGTGCAAAATGGATACGCTGACCACTATGACTGTGATCACTTAGCCAGAAAAAAACTGGTACAGACTGCAAAAAATAAATGCTACAGATTGGTGGTGGCTTCATAATGGTATAGGGTTTGTTTAGCTGGTGATTCATGGGATCCCTGGAACATCTGCAAACATCTCTGACAGCTGAACGCTATGAAGAATATTTCCGCAAGCTTGTGGAGTCCATGCCCTGTGGGGGACCTACTAAGTCTTAGACTGGTGTACCAGTTTTTCTGGTACTTCTGTGTAAATGACTTCATTTTTGCCTGCCACAGACTTTTATAACTACATATTTACCTTGAAAAGTCTTTCGTTAAAATCGTATTGTTTTTGCATTAATCTGTGAACCCTTTAAACATATTGTACTTTAGAAATGATGGGAAGAAACAAATCAGGTTTTTTATTCAGTTTCTTCTTTATTTTCAATGATAATGTGACAATAACTGTTAAGGTCACATTGAGAATAGAAGCCTGTTACCTGAATTATAGATTACATGTAAATGTTTTTAAATTGAATTGTAAGTAACCCTGATAGCAAACGGGTCCTGGCCCAGATCTGGCCCACACTTAATTTGATGGAAATGATTTCCTCTGGACTCGAGTCCCGGAAAAATATGGTGGGCTACAGTTGGTCCCATTTTGGCCTAAAATGTGAATCATTTCACACGATGGGGGCCACATGAGGCACAAAGTCTACATGCCATTACAAACTCTAAATGTGGCTGCTCAACTAGGGCCAGTTTTGGCCCACAGTAGATTTGCCATTGCCATAACTGGTCCATAAGTGTCCTAACTGGCCCATATTTGGCCTGGAATTGTCCGTTCTTTGTGAAAGTCATTGGAGTGCCCTCATGTCTTTATAGCATTTACGTACACTTTATATATTTACTAATATTCTTTGATTCTAAAAAAAAAGTCTGAGTTTCAAGATTTTAAGACGAGTTTACACTGCATCTTAAAACTCTTTTACTTTTCATGCGACTTTACCGCCAAATTATTAGTTTGCTGTTACCTTTTAAATACACACTGCAGACCCCATGCAGAGGAAACTGGTGCCTGGGCAACACTCGGTTGCCACGAAGCAGTTAACTTTGTATAAGCAAAGGCCACTTTGCGAGTGACTAAGGGCAGCCTTGTGTTAGGAGGGAGGGCTCGAGACCGAAGCCGCTGCTGTTGTTTTCATTGTGTGCTCGGAACGCGGGGAGGGCAAAAAAACAATAATGCATGTAATGCTGATTTTGGAACTCATCCACACAGCTTTTCCCAGACTGGCCAGCCTTGGGAACGGCTGATAGCGTGGCACACCAGGGCCGGGCGTCTCTCTCTAGGCACTGGGGCCGAGCCGGTCGCCTGCACACGGCAACTATGTACGGGATGAAAGGAATCCTTCCTCCTGCCTGGGAAAAGAAGAAACGCACACAAACACAGAGAACGAACCTTCATGCTGAGCCGTCTTGCAAGGCTGGAGCCGCTCTGAATCACGCTCTAATTATTCCCAGAGGGCACAGCGTCTTATTCTCTGCTGGAGGCTGAATCATTGCTGCACACTCCACACTCCTGTCCTCCTACTAATATATGTGGCTATTGTTTTTTTTTTCAGGGCCAGTAAAAGAATGTGCAAACAAACCAAATATAAAAAGATCATAATAAAACAGTTACATATATAAAATTAAATGAATAAAGTAAGCAAATACAAATGGTACAATTCACAAACTTGCATTTGATTACATTTTATTTGTATACAGCCTTTAACAATAGACATTGTCACAAGGCAGCTTTAAAGAGATCAGGATGTAGATTCAGATCCCTAATGAACAAGCCAGAGACAGCAGTGGCAAGGTAACTTCCTTGAAAAGACATGAGGAAGAAGCCGGAGAGGAGCCAGACTCAAAAGGGAACCTGTTTTTTTTTGTTGTTGTTGTTGTTGTTGTTGTTGTTGTTGTTTTGTGCTCCGTCACAGGGTGGAGGAAGATGCTGTCTTCCCTCTTCTGCATACTTCAGTTTACAGATTAGCTAGTGTCATTGTGACTGAGAGAGCGAGAACCCCACCCCCACACCCCACACCCTTGGCTCTCAGCTACAGATGGCATATGCCGTATGCTGTGGGGCAACCGTGATCTTGTGGTTAGGGAACCAGTCTTATGACCAGAATGTCCTGGATTCGATCCTTGTATAGAGCAAGATATGACTGAGGTGCCCTTAATTAAGGCATCTAACCCTCTAACTGCTCCCCAGGCACCGTGTTTTGGGCTGCCCACTGCTTCGGGCAAGTGTGTTCACAAATGCAGAGGACTTTGTGTGCAAGCACAGTAGGCAAATAGTTTGTATTAATGTTTTTTTACCTCTTGTCATACAGATATCAGTATGATCTGTAAATCAAGAATGAATGGTGTTGGCGTTACCTATAGCTAGATCTTCTGAAAACCCAAAATCCAAACAAAAGCAGGTAACACCACATGTACAACACATGCCTAGGCTACAACAGCTAAATGCTACTGAAATAGGCAGAGCTTTCTAAACTAACAGGAAACTGTTGAGGAGACGAGTTCATGTTGAGGAGACACTTCCTTCTTCTTGGTTGGATGCTGGTGGTCCAGTTCTCTTGGTTACAGAGCTTGCGATACCACAAAGGCTGGAGTTCCTCTTATAAGCATATATTGTATTATTTTTATTAATTTGTTATAAATATTAAAAAAGTGTTCCAAAAATAAATCTAAAAGTCTTCAGCTGGGATTCACGATACTGAAAGAGCTCAGGCTACTTTGATGTCCTCTCAAATTACCATAAGATTCCAGCCAGTTATGTGGGCAGCACTGTCCTTAATTCATTTTTAAAATCCTTATGAAGGGACACGTCTATCAGCAAGGGAAAACGAGGGGAACTCCGGGGTGCGTAAAGCTGCTTTAATTAGCTTGTGCGTTCACACACACCTGGAAGAGAGCTGTGCTATGAGAGGCTGCTGACAGGATGATGGGCGGAGAGCCAAGGGCACGGGGTGAAGCCGGACCCATAAACTCTGAAGCTATAAAAGCTTCACCTGGTCACAGTGATGACAGGATGGAAAATATATACTTTACCACTAAAGAAGGAAAGCGAGCAGCACTGCAGTAGGCCTGGAGGCCCTTAAAAAAAAGTGACGATATAAACAGAGCCTGAAATGAGAGGTGATGCCACAAAGTAGAAATGGGGTATCAAATAAGTACATAAACAAATATAATAGTACTAATTGTAAAAATAGTGGGATTTTTTTTGTCTAAATCTCTAAAAGTGTCCTATGGTATCTGGGACATTAGCCTCAGATCCTCATGTGGATCTTTTGTGGGATCAGAGAAAACAGGCCAGCCTTCGTCCCCAATCACATCAGCACTCATGACCCTGCTGCCAGTTCACCGGTTGTCCTTTCCTGAACCACTTTTGGCAGGTATTAACCACTGCAAACTGGGAACACACCACAAGACTTGTTCTGGAAAGGCTTTGACCCAGTCATCTAGCCATAACAGTTTGGCTCTTGTCAAAGTCACTGAGATCTTAATGCTTGCCCATTTCTCCTGCTCTCATCTCATTAACTTCTAGAACTGATAGATTTTGAAAATATATAGAAAAATGTCTATCTGGAAAAACATCTAGAAAAAAATATATATACAGACCATTTATGCTTAATAACCAGTATAAAAATTGAAAAAAGTTTGTGTTAAATACAACATTCTGCTCGGTCAGAAAGTTTTCTATAACGAAAGCTCTGACAATGTTCTATACTGTGCTTTATATTAATATACATATAACTATACATATAACTATAGATATA
>JAOVVF010000034.1:8600663-8612988 GCA_028565595.1 Duopalatinus emarginatus | reverse complement strand
TTTTGCATTTTGCATTTAATGAACCTATTTCCATGTCCCCATTCCAGCCCAAGCAGCAGCTCTTTTCTGAGATGTGCTTCTCCAACCACCACCTCGCAGGTCATGGCCCGGAAAAAACGCAGAGGGGTGAGTAACTTCAGCATGATTATTACAGAAATATCGATATATTTATCTACCTGTCTGTCTGTCTATCTGTCTGTTTGTCTGTCTGTCCGTCTGTCTACAGTATAAATGTTTACACTACAGTGATGATTTATTATTGCAGATCATTGAGAAGCGACGGAGAGACCGGATCAATAACAGTTTATCCGAGCTGCGCCGTCTGGTGCCTACTGCCTTCGAGAAACAGGTAAGTGTAAATGAAATGATGACATCTGATATGTTGTGCACATCGGATCTACAAGGAAGAACAGCCCCGTTTCAGGTCAAGAAAAAATGGTGTAAATGAGAAAAAATATTTTTCCTGTTTCTTAGGGTTCTGCTAAACTAGAGAAGGCTGAAATACTGCAGATGACAGTAGATCATCTAAAAATGCTCCAGGCTTCAGGAGGAAAAGGTAAAGAGTTAATTGACTTCCTTGCTCTCTCTCTCTCTCTCTCTCTCTCTCTCTCTCTCTGAGTGAGTGTGTGTGTGTGTGTGTGTGTGTGTTGTGAAACACGAGCACTCGGCTCCTTTCGGCTCAGATTAAAGGAGTGGAAGTCGACGCTAATGGCAGGATTGAGCCCGTGGGAAAGCGCAGGCAGGACAAAAGCATCACTTGACCCCGAGCTTGTGTTTGCTTTGATAAACCAGTGGGAGGCGAGCGGGCTGCATTCACACACCTCACGGCTGGGGGTGTGTTTGCGCTTTACAGCGAGTGTAAACCCAGTGCACTGGGGAGTCAAAACAAACACACAAACAGTCCGAGTGTTCAGGGCAGAGAGGATCAGCTGCTGGCGTCATCCTGAGCAGACTGAAGAGCCGTTTTTATAGGCATTAGTATTTAAATCATACGATTAGGTTATGATGATCATAATTATCTTATTTGTAGTTATGTTTTTAATTTGAGTCGAGAAATCGAGAACGTTCTTTACATAGAAGTTTGGAATTATACAAGAATAAAACAGGCCACATTTATAATTAGTACATATCAGGAAACTTAAATAAATATTAAAATAAAAATAAAAAAGTTGAAGAAAAAATAAAAGTGAAAAAAAATCCAATATGAACTGATCAATCCTGTACTCAGTTTTACTAATTAATCATTTAAGTGTGTGTGTTTCACTTCGTGGTTCGGAGGTCCAAGCACAGTAGGCCATCACTTTCACTTTCATCAAACGCATAAAAAAAGGGCTCATCCTAATCTCTTTACCTCCCACATGTCAACACACACCTTCAGTCTGGAGCATTCATAACCCCCAGCATGTGAAAAGCATTTTGTACACACACACACACACACACACACACACACACACACACACACACACACACACACACACACCTGAGAGCACCTGAGAGAGTAAAGGTTTAACCGTGCTTTCTCTTTTCCTCATCAGGTTATTTCGATTTCCATTCTCTGGCCATGGACTTCATGAGTATCGGTTTCCGCGAGTGTCTCACCGAAGTGGCTCGCTACCTGAGCTCGGTCGAAGGCCTGGACTCGAGCGACCCTCTGCGCGTTCGCCTGGTCTCACACCTCAGCAGCTGTGCCTCGCAGCTCGTCGCCTCATCCATCACGCACCACCCTCAGGCCCTGCATCCGCTCCACCCTCTGCACCCGCTACCCGCAGCCTTCCTGGCACACACCGCCCCGTCGCCCTCCTCCTCGTCTTCCTCTTCAGAGCCGCATCGCTCCTCGTTCTCTCACGCCGGCAGCATAGCACCGCCGCTCTCCACCTCCCTGCTCTCGCTCTCCGCGTCTTTCCCCTTGTCGTTTCCGGCTGGATTCCCTCTCTTCGCTCCTGGCATGACTTCATCAGCGACCATCAGCCCCTCCATTTCCAGCTCATCCGCATCGTCAACATCACAGCAGAGCGGCTCCGGCTCCGGCTCTGCTAAACCGTATCGGCCATGGGGGACCGAAGTGGGAGCCTTCTGAGCTCCGAGACTCTGAACCCGTAAACGCTGCTCTTTCAGCCGCAATCAATCCGTCAAGTGCCTGGCTGCATGTAGCAATGACGTAAACCTCATGAGAAGGGAAAACAGTGTGGATGGTGTTTATGTTTTTGTACACGAGGATGATTGATTGGTAGTTTCAGTGAAATGGGCCGTCACTGTCTTTTTTCCCCCCTTATCTTTAGCCTGACTTTTCCCATGGAGAAATACCACAAGGTTTCTTTCACATGAAGGGATGATGCTTGTTCTGCATGAACAGTGGGACTCGAATACAGCTTAGCGGCCGAGATCTTAGTAGCGCTGAATCAAATCCAGGCTCAGTAGAGGCTCTCGTGGGATTCGAACTCGCAACCTTTCAATCATGTTTACTGCTGAGCTACAACTGTGCAACTGAAATATCATGTCTGGGTTGAAAGTCCCAGGAAACAGTAGAAAACACTGCAAATTATTTCCATAGGTAAACATGCAGAATAGGTTGGATGACGGAAAAGTAGCAAAACGAAACACATCAACGTGAGCTCAGAATGGAGGATGTAGTCCTGTAGTACGCGTCACATCTTTGCTGATGATTGGACATGACGTATGACTGTATCAGGACAACAGATTGCACTCGTTAATCTTTTACTGAGAAATTTAGCATTTGTGTTATTTTCAATTCTGTCGTTTTAATGTTTATATTAATGCCATGCAAAGTTGAGAACATTTCTATAATAACGTCCTCCGAAAGCTCTGGGTTAAAGTTGAACACAACTAAAAGCATCACTAGATTCATTCCGGCTCATGTCTCTTATCTTACTTCGCTTTCAAGTGATGTCGGTTTTATCGAAAAGGCGGGTTTTCCATGAGGAGGCACCACATGAACACCGTCTGAAGTCGGAAGCTAATGTTGGAAACATTAAAATTTTTATTGCAGCACAAATTACTAAGTAGTGTCGTGAATGCTATTTCCAAGATGGCCGACCAGTTAATCAACGGCAAGATATCAAATAATAACCTTCAGTTTGTAGGTTAACTCTAATAGAAACGTTATTTATTTTTAACATCTACAATAACGCATATGTTATTTTGTTATATTTGTGTTCAAAAACAATATAAAAACGATATATAACAAAGCTTTTACACACAAACCACATGAACACGATCAAGTCTGTTACACAAGTTTCATCTCAGACTTTCACCTACCGGCCGACCGACATGCACTTGAAAGCATTATCATACCCTACCCTACTTTTTTTCTGCACTTTCTCAGACTGACACACTCTGTAACCAATCAGCAGCGACCACAGTATGCACCGTTCGCTAAGAGCACACACACACACACACACACACACACACACACACACACACACACACGCGTCTTTCCACTTTGACTTAACGTTGATGTGTTTTCCAGTTTGCTTTGGTTTGTTAATGCGGTTTGCATGTAAAGGCCGCAATTGACAAACTTCTCGATCACTATCCACTATAGAGATGTCCCGTTGGGCGTGGCCTGGGTGAAATCAGCCTTGCGATTGGTGACAGTAAATTGTAAGACCCGCCCACTTCGGATCTGAGTGCATGAAGTACATGAAATCCCAACTTTAACAAATTTAGCTTTTCTATGACCATCAGAACGACTGAAGAAGCCAAAGGTTTTCCAGATAATCACAGAACAGCTGAGGTGTGAACGAATGAGAGTGTGTGTCGTAAGGAACTAACCACTCGCTCTGTAAATATGTACATGTGTAAGAGTGTAACTAGAGTTTATACTGGGGCTGTATATTGTTACGATCGTGCACTTCGGTCACTACTGCCTGGAGAGACGGGATTCTCTCCACCATATTTGTGCTACAGCTTTCACTTGTTGTTGTATGTCAGACTTTACCAGTAAATCACACTACTGTATCTTGTTTTTTTTTCTTTTTAATCCCCATCCTGGTCTTGTAATATTATGTCACAGTTTTTCTATGCAAAATGAAAAAAAAAAAAAGCGATGCAGATGTCACCGATTAAAATGCAGTCCTTTTTATTTGCCCTGGTCCTCATCCTTTCTTTTACCCTCGCCCACAGACCCGGGTGGGTGGGTGGATTGGGGGGAAGACTTGTTTGATGAAACGCAACCCGAGTTCCAGAAACTATTTGCTGGAGGAAATAATATGCTTTAGTGTGGTTTGAAATAACGCAAAAACAGAACGCATCAAAAGGAAAAGGGACAAAACAGATGAAGTTATGTGGTCCATTTTGGAGTTGTTCATTTCAGTCTGAGTGAATACAACAACTATTTAATTATTACTGGCAAGCAAAGAAAAAAAAAGAAAGAAAGAAACAACCGCAATCATGCTGATCACTTCTGGCTGATCACATGGTCATTCATTTCTATCAAAATAAATACACCAAATAAAAAGAAGCTGCTACACCAGTCTAATACTTGGTCAGTCCCACACAGGGCATGGACTCCACGAGCTTGTGGAGGAATCCTGTAGGCAACAAACACCATAATTCCTTCAGAACCATCCACAATTGTGTTGTACTCTGAAGTGTAGGACTTCTGTGTTGCGTGGCATCCCTGGTGTGTGAGATCTGTTGACTTCGGTGGGAATGACGTAACCCCAAACTCAGATGAGTGTTCCTCTAACCGTAATTTGCCGTCTCCAGATGTGTATGCGTTGTCCAAACCCATCAGAATGAATGCATGACATGACAAAATATAACAGAAAGGAGGCACACACAGTGTTTAGAGATGTCTGTAGATGTACCAGGGGTCCCATGGAATGCCAGCTAAGCAAACTCTATACTATTATAGAGCAACTGAAAATCTGTACCAGTTTTACTGGCACTTCGATGTATATTATTGTCAACATGGTGAGGCTTTAACTGAGGAGATATATTTATATATTATTTATGCAAGTAGTCTCCAGTGTCAGGGCCGATCAGCCATAACATTAAGACCTAAACAGCTCTCATCTGTTGACCCATGGACTACACAAGAACTCTGAAGCTGATGTTCTGTGGTATCTGGCACCAGATCCGTCTGTTGGATCGGACCAGGCATGCTAGCCATCACCCCCCCTTCCCCCCCACTCCCCACGCAGAACAGTGAATCTTCAGCACTCATGACCCTGTTACTGGATCTCTGGTTGTCCTTCCTTGGACCACTCTTAGTAGGTGTTAACCACGGCATACTGCACACTACATAAGACCTGCTGTCAGTGGTTTGGTGGTTTTAATCTTATGGCTGATCGGGGTGTTTTTTAGATAATGATAGTGAAAGTGAACTGTTTGCCTGCTGTACTTACACACAAAGAGGAATGTGACCTCCGCAATTAACACACACTAGGGGCAGTGAACACACTTGCCCGGAGGGCTGGGGCATGTTAAACCATGGCACCTCAGTCGTGTCTTGCCCTGTTCATGGATCGAACCCTGGACATTCTGGTCATAAGACTGGTTCCCTAATCACTAGGCCACAGCTGCCCCCACGTGTCACGTGTGTTGGGTTGTAGCTTATAATATTTTCCACATCCAATCACATTATCACTGTTTTATTCACATAATGACAGGTCACATGATTTTGTTCTGTAATGAGGTACTACAGTCCCAGACCCAGACCTGCTCTCTGACTAAAGCAACGCTCCCAAGTTCACCAGAAGCCACCGTTCAAGCTGCGTAAAGAGCAAGCTCACGTCTTCTGAAGCTGACACGCTTATGAACTGCAGACGTTTTGGTGTGTGTGAACCTCTGGCCCCAAAACTTGCAACCTTCAAAGCATTAACTGAGAACAAGAGAGGTCACGCCTCCCTCAAAATGGCTCCCTGTGCCCTTCTAATCCACTCCCTTTGCGCTGGACAGTTTTACACGAGTAAATCTCTGTCACGCCATTAAACCCTGTCCTTACATTCCTGAAAGGGAAAAGTATCAGCATTTCCAAGTGAATAGGGATTAGGGCAGACGGCGGCTGCAGACCGCAGACATGCATGGGAACGGAGAGGGGCCGTAAATCCGCCGCTTATCTCCTTTAGAACGTTTGCTTCTCAGGCCCGCGGCTTTGAGGAGGCCGCAGTATATCAGAGACACACGTGATCTGCACATCACACACCAGTAAAACACTGGTGTGAGAAAATCCAGCTGGCTCTGCAGTGTCCTTTTAGGAGAGATTGTGATGCTGGTGACCTGTCACACTCTCACTTTATGTCTACTTAAAAGAAAGCCATGTGTAGTCCTTCGAGGGCAGCCGTAGGCTTGTGGTTAAGTCCCAGCCTTGCGACCAGAATGTCCCCGGTTCCGTCCCCTCAACTGACAAGTGCCCTGCTCCAGGTCCTGCACATAGAGGCTGGCCATCACTCTGGATACATGTTCTCACTGGCCCCCTAGTGTGTGTTCACTAGTGTGGGTGAGCGTTTTATTGCATGGATGCAGAGCTCAAAGTGGAATTCACTTTCACTGTCACTTTACTTTCATTGATTCAGCTTCCAAAGATTCACACTTCGCATTTAAATGACGAGGTCAAAGTCTTCTGTGTGCAAGCACAATGGTCAATGAGTCGCTTCACTTCACTATTGGGATGCAATTGTACGGAACCAGAAGGTCCCATGTTCGAGCCCTTCACCTGCCAAGACTTGACTGAAGTGCACTTAAGTAAGGCACCCTAACCCCCATTTGCTCCCTAGGCACTGTGAATAGGGGCTGCCCACTGCTCTGGGTATGTGAGCTCACTGCCCCCTAGTGTGTTTATTATGTGTGTATATGTGTGTTTCACTGCACAGATGGGTCAAATGTGATCAATTCCGCTCCACAATGGTTAAAAGAATAGTTCAATGACACACAGTGGAGAAACTGGGTACTACACTTAATGCCAAACAGTGTAAATGACCTGCTAGTGTTTGGGTAAATAATGACAAAATAAGTGGGAAAATCCTTATGGCATTAATTTTAACAGCTTTAATCAAGAGGTCAGTGTTTTAAAAGTATTATGACTGTTTTTCAACACATATATTGCTCTATAGTGAGGGGCAGCCGTGGCCTAGTGGTTAGAGAACTGGTCTCTTGACCGGAAGGTTGTGGGTTCGATCCCCGCCCAGAGCAAAAACACGACTGAGGTGCCCTTGAGCAAGGTACCTAACTCCCCCAACTGCTCCCCGGGCGCCGCGGCCTCTGTGTGCAAGCACAGTAGGCAAATAGTGCACGTTCACGTTCACTCTTGAAGTGTGTGTATTGTTATATAAACAAGGGTAACATGGGGGATTTTTTTCCCAACATTTTCTATTACACTAAAACACTATGGTTCATTATGTACAGTATCTCAGAGGTGCAATAATAATTTGAACTGCTCTATTCAGTATGTTCTATATTTATTATCACAGCCACAGCCAATTTGGTGCGAATGTTTAAATTATAAGAGTGTTATTATAATATATAATATAATATATAATAAAATAAAATTATAATATGTGTGTAAAAATGTATAAATTACAATTCCAATTTAAATAAAATTATAAAATTAAATTTATAAATACATTTAAAAAATTACATTAAATTAAATGTAATTACATTTACATTAAGAATGTATCTGTTTGTACTAAAATTTATTAATATCAATATAATTAATAGAAAATGTAATTTATTAAAATTAAAATTAAAACGTCTTCAAAAAAGATGAGAAACGACTCAGCCAATCAACGACCTCGATATTGATACGTCACCACCAAACCACCAATTACCGCTTGACTCCTCGGTTAAATTCCAAATCACGCCTTTTTAGTAAACAAGTGCACTATTTAACGCCTAATACTCCATTACCTTATATACTATATAGTGCACACATGTAGTGCGTCTGAGCTGTTTATAATTTGGACAGTTTTCTAGTAACCAAAACACGGAAGTCGATGAAAACATGTGAAGTGGAGTTTGTTAGCGGCATGTTTACACTTTATACTGAGTGCTTTAACCTACTTAAAGTGCAGAAACTGCAGGAAATAATTATTAAACGAGTGTTCTGATTGAATCCCCCGTGTGCTGTTTAGAGGAGCGTGTGGACGTTTTGAGGTTGTTAGCTAACACTAGGTGGTGATTAGCCTTAGTGAGTGAAGGTGAAGGTTTTTGTGGTGTGTAGATGAAGGACAGGAGGGATGAAGTGGTTCAGGTGTCCAGCTCGACACGGATACGCCGTGGAAATGTCCCCGTTTCTCCCCAACACACTGGCCTGCGCTACAGCTCAGTATTACGGTATAGCAGGTATGAATACACCTTTAAACTAGCAGGAAATAGCCAATACAGGCTACGAGTGTCACTAGAAGACACCGCATGACGTCATACTTGCATAATTTGCATATTCATTTGCATATCAAAAAGCCTTGGTCTGTATTCCTCTAATACCACAGCAAGTTATTTTCTACATACTAACTGATGATGCTTTACATTTATAAATGGAAGGTGAAAGTGAATTTTTGCCTACACAGGAATGTGACATTTAACCCATCTGTGCAGTGAAACACACACACACACACACACACACACACACACCAGTGAAGACACTTGCCCAGACCAGGTGGGCAGCCCCAAACCACAGCGCCCGGGGAGGAGTTAGGTGCCTTGCTCAAGGGCACCTCAGTCATGCCTTGCCCTGTGCAGGGATCGAACCCGAGAGCGGTTCCCTAGACTGAAGTGCCCTCAAGCAAAACCCCTAACTGTCCCCTGATAAGAGTTGCCCTTAACTGCCGCTCCACGTGTGTTTACTACCCCTTAGGGAGTGAGTGAGCTTCTCTTCTGACCACTGTGTAGTGAAATTGACCTCTGCATTTAACCCATCCGTGCAGTGAAACATACACACATGCTAGTGCAAACTAGGGGGTAGTGACACGCTTGCAGAGCGGTCGGCTGCCTCGTATCCGCAGCGCCCGGGGTTAATTGGTGGATTAGGTGCAATGCTCAAGGGCACTTCAGTCGTGTCTTGTCGTTGTTTTGTGGCTCGAACCTGGGACCTTCTGGTCACAAGGCTGGTTCCTTAACTACAAGCCTACGGATGACCCCTAGTGTGTGTTTCACTGCACGAATGAGTTAAATACAGAGGTCAAATGCTGTCTGTGCAAGCACAGTGGTCAATGTTCAAAACTTAACACAGTTATATTTAATCCTGTGAAATGAAGCTGCTTTTTGTTGTTTCCTATGATATAGTAGCTATAAACGCTCGTGCCTTTCAATGCTGTTGATGGTCATGTTAATGATCTACAAGGGCGAGTCGAAAATGATCCATCCTCCAGTTATACTGAAACATTAATTGGTCTTATCAATGCTTTCCGTACTAGGTCTCTGTCTCCCCAGTCACTGCTGTGCAGGTTTAAATGTGTTATATTTATACATACAGCTTATTTGTGTCTGCAGTGCAAGAACCAATGGCTGATCTACTTTTTGCAAGAAAGAAAAGAGAAGTGAAAAAGGTTCAACAGTCAAAAGTGTTCATTACAGTGAGATGCTTACTGAAATACAAACTAAATCTAGAGCAGTGTGTTGTGTTGTTACATACACAGCCACACACCGCTGATGAAGAGGTGGAGACAGAGGTGCATTAGTAGCTCGCAGCTCAGAATAAAACATCTTTAATGACGGAATACGAAGTTTGCTGACAGATAGACAAAGTTTTAAAAGCAGAGAGATTAGGTCAGAGTATGATGTATCTGTCTTTGATATTTCCTTTAATGTGTGTTAATGTGTGTTCCAGGATGTGGAACGCTGCTGGTCCTGGAACAGAGGGAAACAGATGTAGTGCTCATGAGAAGGTAGTCGTTTTTGTTCAGTCGCTTTTTTTTCCTTTTCTCTTTATTCGTTCACGATGTTCTTAACCCCTTTGCCCTGCGTTCTTTCTTACGCTCAGCTTTGACTGGAACGACGGGCTCTTCGACGTGACATGGAGCGAGAACAACGAGCATGTGCTGGTGACCGGAGCCGGTGATGGTTCACTGCAGATTTGGGACACAGCCAACCCACAAGGGCCTATCCGAGTCCTCAAGGAGCACGCTCAAGAGGTGACATGTCTAACCTGTGTACACTGAAGTGCCGGACAAACTGGGACACCAGTGTAATATTTGCTAGGTCTGCCAGGAGGCCTGGACTCCATGAGCTCGCAGAAATATACTTGAATGCAAAACCCTGAATTCAGATAAGTGTTCCTCTGACTGTAATTTGTCATCTCTAGATGCAGCTTTTAACACTTCAGAGAGCATGTCTGAGCACTGGGGGAACATTTTATTGCCTGTTTCTAGGAATACACTGAAGTACCAGAAAAACTGGTACAGACTTAAAAAAACATACAGATTTGTGGTGGCTCCGATATGGGCTGGGCGATATGGACAAAAAAATCATATCCCGATATATTTCAGCTGAATGGCGATATACGGTATGATATTACATACGTTGTGAAACATAATGTTTCAACCTCATCTCTCAATATAGTTCAAATGAAAATCAAATGACAATGTTTAAATATGTTTAAGACAAAAGTTTTCATTGGGCGTCTAAATCTTTTCCCCATAATTGTACATTTTGCTTTTTTTCATGATGTGTGAAAAAAATTAGTTGTAAAGCAAAGCTAAACAACATGTCAGAAAAACATTTTTACTTATCAGCGTGTGTTAGAAAGTGATTTAAGAACAGTGGAATTAGGCTACATGTTAAGAACATGTTACACAAATATGAAAAATGCAGCCTTTATACAAATCTTTATAAAAATAATTAAACAAATAATTACGTGACTGCCACATTTTTTACAGACTAACTTCTTTTACCGCTCTGTGTTACTCACCTCCTGTGTGTGAAAAGGTGAGTGGGGGTGGGGTTTTGAGCAGAGTGGGAGCTTGTGGGCGGGGGCGGGGCTTTGCGCGGAGAGAGAGAAAGAGAGAGCACATGGGTGTGAGTGGGGTTGGAGAAGCAGTAAAGATCAGCAGAGATAGAAATATTGATATAAACTATATCGCCTCATTCCGTATTGCACTCTCTTTATATTCCGATATATTTTAACATATCGATATATCGCCCAGCTCTAGCTCCGTGTCTGTATGGAGTGGGTTCGGATCCCTAATACATCTACAAACGTCTCTAATGGGTGAACACTATGAGTGTCTCCTTTCTGAAGAGTTCCACCAGTTCATGTCCTGCATTCATTCTGATGGGTTTGTCCTCTTCTAACAGGACAGTACACCACCACAGATGTCTAGAGACAGCAAATTGTGGTTAGAGGAACACTCGTATGAGTTTGGGGTTTTACCATGAACAGATCTCAATGTTATCCACTGCATCTGGGATGCCATGAAACACGCAGTGGAACACAGACATCCTACACCTCGGAATACAACAGAATAGTTGCTCGAGGAGTCCATGTCCAGTGGGGGACCTACCAAGTATTAGACTAGTGTACCAGTGTTTCTGGTATTTCAGTGTATTATTAATATTGCTATCCTCTCTTGTCCTTTTTTATGTGATGTTTCACTTTATAATTGCCATTTTGAGGACTGAACAGTAGAATAATAATCGACTGCCCTAATAATGTGCGGTTGGTGTGGTACAACCCATGTGAGAGACCCGGGTTTGATTCCCAGTCTGGGCAGCTAATCTGTGCTACACCAATTAGAGTCCTTGGGCAAGACCCCTAACACTACATTGGCTTACCTGTAATAGCAGTAACCTTGTAAGTCACTTTGGATGAAAGCGTCTGCCGAATGCCTTAAATGTAAATGTAAATGTAATAATAAATGTACAAATCAAATGGTTTTGATATTTAATTGTGATTTCTCCTGGTGGAGTGTGAAATATAAAGACACCACCTGTGTCAGTGAGACAGAGGTAAGAAGTAAACAGACCAGCAGCATTGACGTGTCACTGTGTGTGTTCAGGTGTACGCAGTGGACTGGAGCCAGGCACGGGCCGAGAACCTGGTGGTGTCGGGATCCTGGGATCACACCGCCAAAGTGGTGAGAAACAGCACAAATAAAATCTAAGATTGTATTGTACATTTGTACGTGTTGCCAGTCTAAAGTTCTTAGAGACACTTTGGAGATTTATTGCTTAATTAATGACAACTGTGACACATGAAACTATATAACACACAAACAACTGTTATGTCTGCAGAACTGTAGAAGTGTAGAACTGTAGAACTGTAGAACTGTAGAACTGTAGAAGTGTAGAACTGTAGAACTGTAGAAGTGTAGAAGTGTAGAACTGTAGAAGTGTAGAACTGTAGAACTGTAGAAGTGTAGAACTGTAG
>JAOVVF010000034.1:8580405-8593398 GCA_028565595.1 Duopalatinus emarginatus | reverse complement strand
GTGTTGTGCAGCTATTGTACAGGTGTTGTGCAGCTGTTGTGCAGGTGTTGTACAGCTATTGTACAGGTGTTGTACAGCTATTGTACAGGTGTTGTACAGGTGTTGTGCAGCTGTTGTACAGGTGTTGTACAGGTGTTGTGCAGCTGTTGTACAGCTATTGTACAGGTGTTGTACAGGTGTTGTGCAGCTGTTGTACAGCTATTGTGCAGATGTTGTACAGCTATTGTGCAGATGTTGTACAGGCTAAGACTAAAGTGTAACCTTGCAATCTTGGTATAGTCAGGAACACTGTGTAACACACACACACTGCACACACACACTCTGGATCACCTATCCTCCCTCATTTAGGGTGTTGGATCTGTACCTGTGCTCATTGGGCTGAAAGCAAGAAAAACACCCTGAACAGGTTGCCAGTTAATCATTAATAGAAGCAATTTTAATATCTCCAGCTCACATGACTGCATGTCTTTGGACTGGGGGAAAGGAAACCAGAGCTCCCAGAGGAAACCCACACAGACATGTCGAGTCCATGCAGCATGCTTCACACAAGAGGGGCTGTCGAACCCACATTCTTGCTTATAGCACTGCTCACTACACCACTGTGCCACCATTTATATACTCAGTAAAGTCCTCTGAAGTCCTCCCAGGGTGCCATGGCCATGCCCACTGCCCACTAATGTGTGCATTCATTAATGTGTGTTGGGTTAAATGCAGAGGATTCCTTTGTGTGCGTCCTTTCTGACACCAGTTCATGTCCTGCACTCAGTTTGTCCTCCTTCAACAGGACAGTGCTCCACCACATGTCCAGACATGCCAAATGTGCCTCCGCCCTGCGTTGCCAAATATTCTCTGAAGGTTTCATTAAATATTTCAAGAAATATTCAAAGGGATTTTTTATTATTACAAAGGACAGGGAGAAAGTTGAGAGTGCTAGACACAAGGCTACGTGTGTGTGTGTGTGTGTGTGTGTGTGTGTGTGTGTGTGTGTATACACGTACATCTTGAGCACATCACAAGGTCCTGTCATCATGCCCCGGAGCTGTTTAGCTCCCAGCTGCTCTGTTCAGATCTTATCATCTCCCACACACACACACACACACACAGACAGTCTGCAGCTCCTGCGCTTTGTTACCTCACTGTTTCACCCAGCGGCTGTGTTCCAAATAAAGCAACACACAACCCTGCTGAGCGCCGGTGCTTCAGAAATTAAGCTCAAGTCATCACTGGTTCTTTTGTTTGCACCGACGTAGGCATAAAAACTGGTACATTAATCTAATGCTTGGTGGACTACATAAGGTACGTAGGTTGGTGGTGGCTATGTTATGGTATCAGGTTTGTTTAGATGCCATTCCATGGGACCCCTGGTACATCTACAAACGTCTCTGAAAGGCGAACGCTACGTGTGCCTCCTTTCTGACGACTTACACTTGTTCACGTCCTGCATTCTGCATTCTTAGTGTTCTTCTGATGTTTGTAGATGTACCAGGGGTCCAGTGAAATTCTAGCAAAACACACCCCCCACACCATTATGAAGCCACCACCAGCCTATGGATTTTGCATAGGCTCGTCTTTAGCAGTGTTTCTGGCATGTCAGTGTGTATCAGCAGCCAATCAGGGCACACGTGGTTAACGACACTGATCAGTGTCAAACGGTTTGAGCTTACGGAAAGGCAACCGTGACTCAAATAACCACTCTTTACATCCATGGTGAGCAGATAAGAATCTCAAATCATGCAGCATATTCAGACCACGGGGTTGATGGCGGCGTTACACAGTAACACGTAACACCGGGCCTTTTCTTCCTTATTAAAACAGGAGCTCCAGATCCGTCCGCATGTTTGTAACGAGAGACGTCTGAAAATCAATGCGAGAGCCTGATGCTGAAACCACGCTGGATTTGATCATGTGGAAAAAGTGTTTGTGCCACCTGCTGATGCAGCGTTTCTCAAAGGTTACACACATGCTGTGTAGCCTGCCAGTTAAAACAAAAAAAAAACTTGACTTATTGTGATCGATTTTTGGAGAGTTTTGATTATCTGTGCTTCATAGCCGGGTTTTATGTCGCAGTATATTAGAGGACCGTATCCTTTTTATTCTGAGAGAAATTATTGATTATAAAAATTGATCTGAGAGAAAAATTGATCTGTGCATCATCAGCGAGGAACATGCATAATTTTATAATCGTATCTTTCTAAAAGTTCAGTACCGCCAGCATGTCTGATTTGTTTTACCCTGAGCACATAGTAAGTAGGATTTAAATTTGATGTTCTTCCCTGATACGGCTGTATTATAGAAAAAAACCTTTAAAGCAAGAACAAAAATAACCTTCTGTAGATCTTCTGTGAGATGGTCCGGCCTTCACTTGGGTGCTCATGACCCTGTCACTGGTTCTCCAGCTGTCATTGCTTGGACTACTCGTAGGAGGTATTAACCACTGTATACCAGAAACACCAGGGGGCAGCTGTAGCCTAGTGGTTAGGGAACCGGTCTCGTGACTGGAAGGTCCCGGGTTCGATCCCTGCACAGGGCAAGACATGACTGAGGTGCCCTTGCACCTAACTCCGGCCGCCAAAGGTTTGGGACTGCCCCTGGTCCAGGCAAGTGTGTTCCCTGCCCCCCCCCCCCCAAAAAAAAAAAACAAACAAAAAAAAAAAACAGATGAGTTAAATGCAGAGGTGTGCAAGCAGAGTAGGCAGATAGTTCACTTTCACCTCACAAGACTGTGCTGTTTCGGAGATCACAAATTGATCCTTATCAAAATCATGTGTTGTTATACTTGCCCATTTTTCCTGCTTTCAACACTTAAGATTTTTACTTGCCGCATAATATATCCCACCCCCTCAATGGGTGCCACTGAAATATGATCATCAGCGTCAGTCGTCTTGTGGGTTTAATGTTTTGGCTGGTTCTTTTTAGTTGAACTAAATATATTAAATAATAGTACGAAGGTGAGTCAAAAATTATCTGCACTCCGGTTGTAGAATTTCTTTTAATCAACTTTAAGAAAAGACAAATCCATTATTTTTCCAACATAATCTTCTGCTTTTCAATTTACTTCATCGATCTGTCAACAAGCTTTCATATTCCCTCATTACCAAATGTTTCAGGCTGAGCCGCGAGCTACTAATGCACCTCTGTCTTCACCTCTTCATCAGACGTCAATCTTAGACCTTCTGTCCTCTTAGATCTTCTTTCAGGAGACCAAACATTTGATTGTATGATGGGGAAAAATCAGGACTATAGTGAGGCCTGTTTCACACCTCAAAGTGAAGTTTATGGAGAGTGTAGACAGTCTGGACAGCGGTGTGATTTATTTATTTATTTATTTATTCATTTTTTTCCCATGCAAATCACAAGTGAAGCAGCCATTTTTTTTTTGCACTGCAACCAAAAATGAAGTGATGTAACTTTAAAATCCAGTAACATTAAAACACATTACAACCTGCACAGCAGTGACTGGGGAAGACTTAAGACATTAGCAAACATAAGTTTTAGTATTACTGGAGTGCGGATAAGCTTTGACTCACCCTTCAGATTATTTATGATGAATTAATATAGCACTATTTTAGACTCAAAATATTAGGACTTTATGCAGAGACATTAATTAACAAACTGTTCATGCTAAAACACGTTAATAATGCACATTACTGATACTGTCGTTAACAGAATAATATAAATCTCAGAAATGTAATAAAAAAATGACAAGTAATAAAAATCACAAGTAATTTGATAAAAAAAATCCAAAACCCTGCAGCTGTAAATAAGCAAATGTGTTTCTAATATAAATGTAAAGGAACAGTGCTGTTGAATTATCCTGATTATCTGATTGGTCAGGAGGTGTTGGGGTGGGGTAAGGTTTGGGGGTAAGGGGTGAAAAGTGAAAGTGTAAGCGCCTACTGTGCTCACACTCAGAGGAATGTGACCTCAACACTTTCCCGGCGTGGGTGAACTATCTGTCTACTGTGCTTGCTGATTACTAACACCTAATGGTTAGTGTCGCTACAGTTGACAGAAGAGACAGCGTGGGCAAACGCCTTTCTAAGGTGTTTATCAGATAAATGAACCCTAGTCACACATGACCGGCAGTATACTTCACATGCTTAACCAACCCACGTTTTAAGCCAAACTTAGCCATTAATATGCATTAAAGAGGAGCCTGAGTACACCGTACAAGCCCTCACGCGCCGTAATTGTGAACCGCTCGTCTTATGCACAACCATGAAATTACTTTCTGTCCTTCACTCAGTGATAAAAGAGCGCCTGCAAGGCTGGGTTCAGTTCACACCCCCGGGCTGGAGGAGTCAAGTGTTAAAGCAGGTCATTTGTGTTCACGTCAGTAGTTTCACGCCTGTTTCACCAAAGTTTAGGAAATAGTTAGATACGAAGTTCTAAATCATTCAGTTTGTCTCTGTAGATCAGCTCCAACACAGACGTAATATATCTGATCATACACGAAAATCTGCATCTTTATTTGGAATCTTATTAACTCATACATACACTGTGTATATTCATTTCTATACAAATGATCAGATTATGAAGATTTGGTTTGTTTTTAAGGCTTTGTCATTTTAAATAAATCACTTATTACAGTGTTTGAAAAAGCACTCTATTTTTCTTCTTCTTCTTCTTAAGCACATTTACATAATTAATACAGTTTAACATATAGACTCTGTTAAAACACCATTTCGTAGGTAATCATGACGAGGCCTGTGCTACATATTTTTATGTTTTTTATAAAACTAAAGTTTAAAATTTAAAAAATTCCTATAGGAATGAATGGGGGAGTTTTTCGAATTGCCGTAACTCCATAAAAATCAAAAGGCTTGGAATCGGGGCCACGAGGGCCCGTCGACTCAAGACAGATTGCACTCATCCTTCTCTTTTTATCACTCTTTTATTTTTACACCATTCATTTCTATAGGGAGCAGCTAGACTGGGTGACGTTATCTCCACTCGGAGTAATCTAGTTTTTCTCTGTTCAGTCTTGTGTAAAATCCGTATACGTCTACCTAGAAACACTTGTCCTCTCTAAAGTGTTAAAAGACCTTTACATTTGACAGTTTATTTTTTGAGTTATAAAGCCTTGTTTGGCATGAGGCACTAGAGTCCTTCATTTACCTCTGTTAAATTCAGGGCCATAAAAATTCATTTTCTGAAATTTTCAATGTTCAACCTGTTATATCTCTGGCATCTTTTGCTCAATTTTTACATCACACGGTTTTTATATCACCAAAGGGTCGTCTCTCATATGGTCTCTTCAGTGAAGTGATAGGTTAACGAGTTATAAGCATTTGTTCTGACTATGTAAATAGGCGCAAACTGTGCTTTTCCACAAACAGATGCATATTAACAGGAGTGAGTGACAGTTTAGACTTGAGACTCTTTGACACACCCACACACAAAAGGGGCGGAGTTTTATAAACAGGAGGATCTGTATATAAATAAATAAATACGTAAATAAGTGACAGTAGTATTTATTATGACTGTGTCTAAAAGACCATAAGTATATGGACAGGAGTTCTTCCCTCTGTCTTGGCTAGCCTGTGTCCCTATGTCCAATACACACACACACACACACACACACACACACTCCATGGCATTAGCCATAATCTTAGCCCCAACAGGGCACACATGTTCAAGCAGTCTTGTAGTTCCTTTAGGAAATGCACATCTAGTTCATTGACCTACTGTGCTCAAACACAGTGCACTGTGCAGTGGAAAACACACCCTAGGGGTGAGCAGACCTCATTATTTATGGCACCTGTGATAATTGTTGTACACACTGACTGGTATACCAATCTAATACTTGGATGGTCCCCCACAGGCTCCACACGCTTGTAGAAATATTCTGTAGGAAATGAACACCAGACTTCCACAATTCTGTTGTATTCTGTGATGTAGGGTTTCTGTGGTCCACAGCACTTTGCATGGCATCCTCGACATGTTTGATACATAAACACGAAACCCAAAACACAGACGAGTGTTTCTCTGACCATAATGTCTCTAGACGTGTGTGGTGGCGTGTTGTCCTGTTGGAAGAGGACAAACCCGTCAGAATGAATGCAAGACATGAACGAGTGTCAGGAAGAAGGAACATATGGTGTTCACCTGTCAGAGACGTTTGTAGACGTACCAGAGGTCACATGGAATGCCAGCTAAGCAAATCTCATACCATTATGGAGCCACCACCAACTTGTACTCACAGAAAACAGTTTTTTAACATTAGTAAATTGTAACATTTGACAGATAGTAATCTGTTCTGTCATCCTGAGTTGTTATAAGACAAATCTGTTGCACATTTGAGAAGGCCACGTAAGTGCCTTGACTCCTTAGTGCTTAGTTTCCAGCTTTTTTTTTTTGTTGCTGTACAGCAGCCCTGTGGCGCACTGCTGAATGATAATGTCATTTCTGGTAAGGGTTTGCTTTAAAGAGCTGCAGAGTGGAACAATAGCCTTAGCACAAGATTAAAGCTTATCAGCGCTCCTGCGTTCTTTCCCCTCATCGCACACTGCAGATACGGACTTCCTCAGCCTCGCCTGGCAGCCGTGCCATGAAAGCTTTAAAGGCAAAGGCTTAGGGTGCCAGCGATCTCGATGAGAGAGCTGTTTAGCCGCAATTAAAGTCAGCAGCAGGCTGGGCGGGTTACAAATCAAAGGTTTTAACTAAACACCGCAGCCCGGGTCCTGGACGAAATGCTAATTTATCCTCAGAACTTTACAAGCCTTTACAAGGATGGCAGTAGTTCAAGGAACAGAAGGGTCCTGTCCTCCTAATGAGCGTCCATGAAATGCACCAGGCTGAACACAAAGCTGTCCATTTGAGCTTACGTGATATTCTGCAACAGACACGAGTCCTAGTTTTGTGCAAGCATTCATTTGGCTCGAGCAGGGCGCTGCGGCTTTCTGATCGACTGCGGCTTGTCGTGCTAACCGTCTGCATAAAAGCTCCCGAGCGGTAGTTAAGTAAATTGAGGCTATTTATTTAAGTAGTGAGTTATTGAATTGTCAATGGGAATAATATTTTGGTTGCGCTGTACTTAGCTGCACACAGCAGATACGGGTTTAGTATGCAGAGAGGCGAACGCTTGTCAAATAAACGTGGAAAGCTTATAAGACTGTCCTGCTTGGAAAGGGCCTTTAAGATAAAAGAGTATGCTGGCTTAGCGATAAAAGATGTCCATCTTATTCTGAGTCAGTTTAATGTACGTTTGGATATGTATATGATTTAGTGGATGATGAGTTTAAAAAAGTTAAACACCACACACTCGGACTAGTATTACTACTGCACTGTGATGGACATGCAGACAGGCCACACCTTCTTTACTATGACTGACAAGCAGACAAGACACACCTCCTTAACTCTGACAAGCAGTCAAGCCACACCTCCTTCAGTGTGACTGACAGGCAGATAGGACACACCTCCTTCACTGTGAATGACAAGGAGACAAGCCACACCCCCTTCACTTTGACTAACAGGAAGCCAGGCCACGCCTCCTGTACTGTGATTGACGGGCAGATAGGACATTATGACTGCTGAGCAGACAGGCCACACCTCCTTTTCTGGACCGATTGGCTGACGGAGCATCAAACGGTTCAGTCGTAGTTATCTCATGGTGACTGACTGTAGCAGTAGCAGTCCCAGCAGAGGATTGATGATTTCTACATGACCTTTATGACCTTTAGTGATCTTTAGTGATCTGTCCGTGTGCTGTTAGAAATCCTGGATAGACGATCCAGGAGACCAGAGGTTCAGCGTTGACTTGAGTTTATTCACGCGTACAGAGAGTTGTGTATGATGTTCAGTTCATGAGACTCGAAGCTTACTCAAAGGTATAGTCTTTTATATATTATTTCAGAAAATGAGCGTTGTTCAGAGAGCAAGCAGGAGCTCCTTCAAAACCAGCTATGACGCCTTGATCATCGATCAGACTTTAACTCGGACCATACACGTACCAGGGGTCCCATGAAATACCAGCTAAACAAACCCCACACCATTATGGAGCCACCACCAGCCCATGTGTTTTGCTTAGGCTGGTCTGTACCAGGTTTTCTGACACATCAGTGTATATTCAATAGTCAGTGCTTTTCTTTCCTCCTGGTCCGCTCCAGACTGTTTTTCACTAGTGCAAATGGTGCTGATGTTGCAGGTCTCCATGGACACGTGCGCTATACGATGAATGGCCAGCGCACAACTCACTTACTGCTGACTACAGAATGTTAAATGTAGTGTTGAATTACAGAGCCTTATGAGGCAATCCCCTTCTCTAAAGGGTTTCTGTAATATGAATGAAGGTCACACACATACAGAGAGAGAGAAAGAGAGCGAGAGAGAGAGAGAGAGAGATGCTGGTACATTTTCACAGACTGACGCATCGTCTTGGCACTTCTGCTGTTCGTCCATTCATAGCTAATTGTTCCTCGAATCGAACGTCACGGTTCAGAGGTTTCCGCAGAATGGTCGGAGAGGGAATATTTCTGAGATTCAGATACGGTTTGCATTTGCTATACTTGTGTGTGCGCAGCAATTACAGCATTAGCACAGCCCGAAACTGCAAGAGAAGTTGGCAGGAACACTGTTTGCTGATTGTCGAGTCCGGTTTAAAACGAGCAGTTCAGCTGAAAATGAACTGTACACAGCGTTCCTCAGTTCCCCAAAATGCAGTCCATCCAGACTCAAATAGTTTGCTTGCTTTGTTTTGCACTGGAGCTGTGCTTGGGGAGTGAAGGCTAGACCGTCTGGTCCAGTCCCACAGAAGTCACCATATCTGCTGCCTAATATATGCCGTCTCCTCTCAGGTGTAATTGTAACAAGATAATCAATGTTATCATCTTCGCCGGGCAGTGTTTTTTTGGTGGTTCTAATGTAATGGCTGATCGTTGTTTGTCTTTGTTTTGTTGTGAATCTCGTGATTGTGCGTTTTTGTTTTGTTTTGTGTTTTGTCTCCGTCTGAGTCTGGTGATTGTTGCTGATCCTGGTTATGGCTTCTGTTTACCTGTTTAGTAACTGATTCATTTATCTGTTTATACACTCACACATCAATCAGCCATAACATCTGTCAAAACAGCTGCCGAAACAGCTCTGCCTCATCCCCTGATCCAATGGACACACGGCCTTCTGAAGTGTGCCCTGGTATCTGGCACCAAGACTTAGTAACTGGGATTGGACCAGATGAAAATGAGAACTCTTGACTACTGTGCAGTTGAATTGACCTCCATATTTAACCCATACGTACAGTGAAACACACATACACACTAGTGAACACTAGGGGGCAGTGAGCACACATGCCCAGAGTGGTGGGCAGCCCCGTAATCCTCAGCACCGGGGAGCAGTTCGGGGGTTTAGGTGCCTTGCTTAAGGGCACTTCTGTCAAGCCTTGGCGGTCTCTGGGTTAGAACCAAAGATCGTCTGGTCCTGAGGCGGGTTCCTTAACCCTGAGCCCGTGGTCTAGCCTTTACATCCATGCACATCAGTGAGCCTCCAGGATCCTGTCACTGGTTCACTTCTGGTAAGTATTGACCACTGTTTGGTAAGTATTGACCAGGAACACCCTACAGGACCTGCTGATGATCTGAACCAGTCATCTAGACATGATAGTTTGGGCCAAAGTCACCCGGATTCTGTGAAGTTATTCACTTCAGCTGTAAGTTGTTTTCTGATTGCTGATCTTTGTCGTGAAGTCTCATGATAGTACGTGTGTGTTTCTGAACCTGACTTAAGTTGTAGGGTTGCGTGGGTGATTTCCACCAAATGACAAATAGTCAACGCACAAAATACTGACATATTACATCTGGAATAATGTGCTGTTTTTCCACGCTGTATATTTCTCTATTGTCTTATTGCTAATAATACTCTGTTGTCTGTGTTTCCAGGAGATGGCACGCTCAGAGTTTGGGACGTGAAAACCGGCTCGTGTCGACTGGCCATTCCGGCACACAAAGCCGAGGTCCTAAGCTGTGATTGGTGCAAATATGACCAGGTGACCTAAATAATCCACATTTACTTTCATTCATTTTCTAATGTCATAGGAAAACACATTAGGTTTCAGTCATTATCCATGTGGCTGAGTTAGTAACAAAAGGCAAATAGAAGAATGGGAGGAAAATTAACAACCAATAACAGAGAATTAAACATTTATAGTCAGCTGAGTTCATAAAGAAATGTTGTAATATATGGCTTAATAAGGCATAAGCCTGAGTTTGGTCTATTTTATAGACTTAATCAATGATTTTTAATTAAAATATCAAATTAAATCTAATTTATTTGATTGCTTGTTGTGTTTGTACAGTCATTTACACATGGTGTGCAAACATGAATGTAGAATATATTATATACAGAGTGTCCCAGAAATGTTTTTTATTGTAAGCAATATAATTTTTTTAGAGCATAATTAATCATATTGATTATATAAACTGAAGAGAGACAAGGCTATGCAAAATACACAGGCTGGTGGTGGGTATATAATGGTGTGGGGACTGTTTAGCGGGCATTTAATGGGACCCCTGGTACATCTACAAGCATCTCTGACACCAGTTACACCAGTTCATGTCCTGTATTCATTCTGATGGGTTTGTCCTCTTTTAACAGGACAATACACCACCACACACGTCTAGAGACACCAGATTATGATTACAGGAACAGTCATCTGAGTTTGGGGTTCTGCCTTTCACATATAAATCACCAGATCTCAGCGATATTAAACACATCTGGGATGCCATGTAACACTAGTCATATCAGTCTAATACTTGGTTAGTCCCCTATGGGACATGAACTCCACAATTCCGTCGTATTCCGAGGTGTAGGATTACTGTGTTCCACCGCATGTTGCATGACATCCCAGTTGTGTTCAGTAAAAGTTGAGATCTGGCTCGTCTGTACCAGTTTTTCTGGTATTTTAGCGTATACGTTTTCATACATCCTTTACAGAACGTGTTGGTGACTGGAGCCGTTGACTGCAGCGTGTGCGTGTGGGACCTGCGCAACGTCCGTCAGCCTGTAGCACAAATGCTGGGCCATTCGTACGCCATCCGGAGAGTAAAGGTAACGTCGAGTAATTCATTTTATACCAACGCGAGACTGAAGTCTTAACAAAAGAGGGTCTAATAACTGTACAGCATAACTACACAGTATGATGTGCTGCTGTTACAGAAAAATAATCAACTTTAGGGTGAACTGCTATAGGACTAATGTCACTAATGTTACCGTCGTCAGTCATACAGAACTCTGTAGTGAAATAAAAAGTTCATTTGTCGTTAAAACTGCAAGAACTGGTAACTTGCATCGTTTAGAACATGTGTCGCTTTCATTTTCTTTTTTTTCCCTCACTGTGAACGTTATAGTAATGTGACCCTCAGTTACGCCACGCTTACGGCGTCACCTTGTTGAGAAACAGAGTCAATAAACGCCTGAGGCTTGGTGAAGCTGGCAGGCAGAGATTATACTCGTGATGTGAGCTTGTGTGTGTGTGAAAGCGTCAGTGTGCTCGAATGCTGTGGATTTTTCTCTAAACCTACTAAATAGAGTCCAGCGTTCAGCAAATAATGAAAATGAAAATGTGAAAATGATATAATGATATAGATATAGTTCTAGTCATTATAGTTGTGGTTTGGTCTCACTTGACTTTCTAAAACAATATGTACTGTATGGAAAAGTATTTGGCCTCACCTGTTAATTATTGAACTCAGGTGAAACACACACTGGTGAACACTAGGGGGCAGTAAACACACTTGCCCGGTGCAGGAGGACAGCCCCAGTTGGGGTGCCCAGGGAGTAGTTGGGGGGGGGGGGGTTTAATGTGCCTTGCTCAAGGGAACTTTAGTTGTGTGTTGTCCGTCGCTGGGATCGTGTCATTACAGTCCCTGTTGATGTTATGGTCAGGCATCCGAATACTTTTATCCATATAGTGTATATGCAGAGGCGGGTCGGTGGTGTAGCGGTTAGCGCTGTCACATTACAGCAAGGTGATCCGGGTTCGTTTTCCAGGGTTCTCCCTTTGCATGTTCTCCCTGTGCTAGCATAGGTTTCCTCCAGGTACTCCGGTTTCCTTCCACAGTCCAAAGACATGCTGGTTGAACGTTAGGTTGATCGGTCACTCTAAATTGCACGGAGGTCTGATTGTGTGTCCAGTGACAAGAGATTGGGATGCTGACACCTGATTCATCCGTACAGCCAACCATCGCCAAGCCATGACGATGATGTATGTATTTCTCATTATGGCATTGTGCTAAAATTGATATTTAGACATTTTTACTAATATAAGCTTGCTAATATTAAAATGGTATTATTATTATTACAGATTGAGTAGATTATAAAACTTGCCATTGTGCTGCTGTCATACCTGCTGACATTCGTATCATATGTAAAATCTTGCTAAAGCTTCATTAATTTTGTAAAAGTGCTTAATAAGTGAATCTATAACCTGTTCCTGCTCATGTATCCACTGCAAACTTAAATAATATAACAAGATTAAACGTGTGTAAACATTTTCTATGGTTAAGCAAGCAGGGATTTGTGAACCTAACAATTAATGGTACAATACAATACTATTGAGCTGACACATAAAGCACTGTCAGTAAAATGAGAAAGGCTGGGCGTGAGAGACCAGCCAGCGTAATCAATAGGTTCCTCAAGTTGTCTGGGCTTTTCAGTTCGAAGTAGTCAGCGTGTTATTTTAGTCCGCTAACCACTATAGATTCCTGCCTTAAAAGCCTCTCATCAGCCTTCCCCAGACAGCATGGACGAGCGGTTAATGAAGAGAAATATACACTCTGTTCTACAGAGTAATAAATCCTGACAATGCGTCTCAGGTTTGTGGTTAGTATAAAACTGGTGTTTGATTGGTGCAGTTATACATTTACATTTACATTTACATTTACATTTACGGCATTTATCAGAGCCCTTATCCAGAGCGACTTACAAAAGTTAAATTCTTGGAGTATCTGAAACTAGTAAAGGTAAATCAGGATTCAAGAACTCAGAACATAATTCTGCTAGAAA
>JAOVVF010000034.1:8548755-8577940 GCA_028565595.1 Duopalatinus emarginatus | reverse complement strand
TACCTGTAGTACACTACAGAGCTCCAGTCTGGTCACATACTGCATACTACATACTACTTTTAGGCAGATTTAGTATGTAGTATGGCATTTCAAATACAGCCATGGAGCTAAAAGAACTGAAACTAGAGGCAGGTGTGCACCATCAGGGAACTACTGACAGTCACATGACATGCTGGGGCTGCTGGGTATGGCTGTCCTGACAAAAGTCATCATTCATTGAAGTTCTAGAAAAACTGGTACAGACGAACCTATGCAAAGTTCATAGGCTGGTGGTGTCTCCATAATGGTATAAGGTTTGTGTGTGGGACATCTACAAACATCTCTGATCCAGTCTTTCTGACAAGTTACACCAGTTCATGTCCTGCATTCATTCTGACCGGTTCGGCCTCCTCTGACAGGACCGTGCACTAGTACACACATCAAGAGACGCTGAATTATGGTTAGAGGAACACTCGTCTGAGTTTGGGGTTTTGTCATTCACACCTGAATCACCAGATCGCAACGCTATCGAGGACATCTGGGACCTTATGTAATGCACTGTGGATCACAGAAGTCCTACACCTCAGAATATAACAGAATTGTGGAGCATTCTGGAGGAAGTCTGGTGGTCATTGTCAACAGAATATTTCCACAAGCTTGTGAAGTCCATGCCCGGTGGGAGACCTACAAATGTTTAGATGGGCATTGGCAAATTTGTCTGGTACATCAGTGTAATTATCGCTGTGTAGTTTTATATTTTGTTTTTATAGAACACAGTGAGCAGTGTGTGTGAGGAGACAGAAGTTTTACAGAATTTAGCTTTTGTAAAAAAATAAATTGTCTAAAAGAGTGAAGCAGTTATTCATGAGATTAACCATATTTCATTTTGGCTTTCACAGAAATTGGATTCTTTTGTTAAAACCTATATTTAGGATGTGATTTTGATCTTGAAAAGTTGGTTCCGGTTAGAGACGGAGCTCAAAGTGACTTGAGAAAAAAAGGAGATGGACTTTTTGGGTTACTGCTTATTATACCGAGGAGCTTGGCACACACAGGTTTCTGCTTTGTTTTCCCATTAACAATCCATGTCGTTATATGTTATATGTTGTTATATGTTTCCGTGGATAAAACTATGATAAAATATGTGTCATTTTACAACAAGAATTTCCTAAGGCTCGGTGGAGCGAAAGTTATATTTCAGCATTAAAATTCTAAATACTGCCTTATGATGTATGAAACTAATCTTCCAAGTCCTGACTAGATTCTAGTTTCTTTTTGTTGTCTGTCTGCATATTATTTTTTGCTAGAATGCACTTTAGTCCGGTATTCGAGCTGTTTATCTGGAAGCCTTCAGTAAGAGTGTACACCAGGCTGGAAACTCATTCTGTCAGGAGAATTTTAATACGGCTGATCCTACTTAGCTGGCAATGCTTAGCTAACCCTGATTGTGACATTCTATTGTTTTCAATTGATAGGCACACTGGCCTGGTTGGGTAGAAATCAGATTTTAGGTTGAAAGCTGTATTGATTTTCTGGTTAATGAAAGTTGATTAGAAATGCATTGATACTGATAGTGGCGTCAGGTGTCAGCTGAACCTCATAAATAATGACCTAAAACCACTTTCTAAGAGCATGGCGGATGCTGACATGCTAATAAACAGATCAGCAATGTGGACATACAAGGCCTTTCAGAAGTATTGGAATGACAAGGCCATTTCTTTCTTTTTTTATTTCAATACATGCAGGTTTAGAGTAAACAGATGATTATGAGATGATAGATTAGAATTTCATCTGTCTTTTTCTGATATTCTTACATCTGTCCACGTTAAACAAGTTTGAACATGGTGCCTTTTGTTCATTTGCACCTATTTCGTGATGACCAAAAATATCGGAACATGTGACTGACCAGTGTTTCTTGTTGCCCATGTGGGCCCTTTTGGATTGGTTGTTTGAGCAGTTAATAGCGCTGAATGGTTTGAGGTTTGAGGTCTTAGTTTCACCTGTGAAGAGTGAATTTGTTGTTCAAAAGGATAAACCAACATGAAGACCAGAGAGCTGTCAATGGGAGAAAAGCAGCACACCATTTAGATATATCTGCTATTGAACTCAATGTGTTGAAAGCACGAAAAATGGGCGAGTGTAAGAATCTGTGGCTTTGACCAGGAATAAATTGTAATGGCTGAGCTTTTTATGTCAGAGTATTTGCAAAACAGCAGGTCTTGTGGGGTAGTCCCAGTATGCAGTAGTTAGCACCTACCAAAAGTGGTCCATATATAGACAACTGGTGACTGGCTCTTGGAAGGCGAAGGTTAGACCATCTGGTTTTATCCTGCAGATACATCTTGGCATCAGATACCACAGTGCACCTTCAGAGGTCTTGTGGAGTCCATGTCTCGATGGGTGTGAGCTGTTTTGGTGGCTGTTCAGGCAGGTGTAATGTTACATCTGGTGTCAAATGTAGATTTTATAGTAGATTTTATACCCTAAAGCATTGTTGGAACAGGTTGTATTTTGCGTCATTATACCGTTTAGTCATGTACACTCTCTAGGTAACCGGTTCAATATTTCATATTTAAAATATAAATAATAAATCTGTTTTATTATAAGCAAAACAATTGTCTGATCTTTGTTCGCACTTTTGCTTCAGGCTCTTGCACCTGTTCAGTGTCACGTGTGCAGCAGACATACTGTGTGTGTGCTGGAATAAACGTACAGCCTGAAATAACAGAATAGAACAGATGATGATGATAATAATAATAATAATAATAAAACACAGTGTCGATGATAGACTTAATGTACAGAATAGCCCAGGTTTATTTTTCCTGTATCTTTAGTAATGCAGTATGTAATGTTGCATGTGACGTTCTGGCACGTATTGTACACACAGCCTGTCTCAGGGCGTGACTGTCGTCAAGTCTTTGCTGATGTACCCAGTGCTTAGCCTAACTACCATCATATTATACCTGCCTGCTTTTATAATAACCTTTATGACTGAAGTCCCACTGTTTAAACCTATGAGCCAAGAGCCCTATGGAGCACCGTCAGCACCTTCAACAAAAAAAAAAAAAGCTCAACATTTTTGCTCACATTATACCAACCACCAGATCCTGTACATTTCTCAGTAACAACGTTAGACGAATACATTTCCTGACTACAGAATACTAGGGCTGTGCGATATGACCAAAATTTCATATTCCGATATAGGTCCATAAATATCCTGATAACGATACATATCACGATATAGTGATATGTTTTCTATAAATTCAGGATTGTTTAAAAATAAAATGACCACATGAAAAAACCATTTTAATACGGTATATTATACAAACACAAACAAGTAAAGATATTTTCTGCCGTATAGTGTGCCGCGGGAAAAAGACTATTTCATCAACTGGGTTTGCAGGTAAAAAAAGCATAAGCTTTACGCGCCTCCAGTTGCCTTGACAACAACTTTGTAAGCGTAAACTTTCGTTTTAAGAAAAAAACAGAATGAAAAACGAATTACCAAAAAATACATGGACTCATTAAGTACGAGCTCCTGGTTTTGTGTTTGCTGGTCTGTGGTCCCTCTCCTGTTCTGAATTAGTCCGGCCTGCTCCGTAAACTGTAATATTAAACAGTAGACACTTTTCTATAGTTACACATTATATATCATCATATCACACAGCCCTACAAAATACCGTTCGATTCTTATATACGAATTCCTAATATTTCCAGAATATCAACAGGAAGAACCACAGAACCTTTCTACAGTACAAGTAACCCTCAGGCAACATCTTACGGCATTTAAACAGTGTGAGGATGACCTACCCTGTGCGTGCAGGGCCGTATCAGGAAACACGGTTATAAAATGCCATGCATTGCGTGCAAACAGAGGTATTTTTAAGCATGGGGCAGTAAAGTGAATGTACAGAGAAACTAGCACGTGTGAGAGCACGTCACGTGTGAGAGCACGTCACGTGTGAGAGCACGTCACGCTTTATTAAAGCGCTGAGACACATGCATCGTTTCCCCCTGTTCATCAGGGTCTGTGCAAGCCGAATGTGTATTTTACAACATTACATGTTAAAGGCTAAGCATCACCTAATAGACCCCCCTGGTGATTTCACATTGTTTTAGATACTGAAATATACAGACATTAATTAAAATGAGAATAGAAGCTTAATTTGCTTTGAAATTGACGGTTTTAATTATATTGACGGGAAAACCCCGAGACGCTGCGTGTGACATCACTGGTGAACAACAGTGTACAAAGCCACAAGTAAAACACCTTTATGACCGACTTGGACTGAGAATTTCCCAGTTCTGGATCTTCAGATTCTGATGATATTTCTGAATGTGATGAAGAGGATGAATCTGCAGTGACAGTGAGGCTGACTGGATATCATCAGGAAATTGAACACCCCTTTTGGTCATTTTTGCATTACTGTGAGTGCATCTACTAGTGTTGTTGTCCACCACATACGTCACACGTGCGGTGCCTACAACAGTTTCCGAACAGCATGGCTAAACAAGGGCGGGGCTAAACGACTGTCATTTAAGCTGGATTTCTTAAATTTGTAAAAAATAAACCTTTTCTGACTATCGATTATCACAAGTTAGGAACTTGGATTCCTCTGTATTTATGTAGTATGTTATGCAGTATTCTTTGGACAATGAACACCATACTTCCTGCAGAACAGTCCACTATTCTGTCCCACAGCGGGTTGCATGACATCCCAGATGTGTTCAGTAAGGTTGAGATCAGGTGACTTGGCCCCTCTCGCCTCTTCTAGGTGAATCTCTAACCGTAATTTGGTGCCTCTAGATTTGTTCTGTCCTGTTGGAAAAGGCAAAAATGTGTGCAGGACATGAACAGAGGCACACATACAGTTCATCTATGAGGTGTTTGTAGATGTACCAGGGGTCCCATGGAATGCCAGCTAACAAACCTCATACTATTATGGAGCCACCACCAGTCTGTGTATTTTCTGTGTATCTTGGCTCATCTGTACCAGTTTTCTGGCACTTATATGGACATGTATATCTATATCTATATAATATATGTGTATAAATTTATGTTGAACAACATCACTGATTGGTAGGTTACTAATTTCAGTATTTATATCACCACTAAAAAAACAAAATGTTCTCATACTTGGCCTGAAATCTATGGTATTGAAGCATCCCTCGTTCTACTCAGCATCCTACCCAAGAGATCCCCTGAGTTACTCCAGTTTGCCTCTCTGCCTCCAAATCTTTTTATAAAACTTGGCTTTCTAGACACTGATCCCGGAATTAAAACTCTAAAGACACCCACTAGAACGTCCATAATGAATAGCTCAATTAGCGTCATCAAACTGCTCTTGAATTATTCATGGTTCCTTCCTGAGCTTGAGAGATGAAGATGACAGCATTAAAGGGAAATGGTCAGGTTCACTTCAGTATGTTTGTTTAGTTAAATGAATAAATTAGGAAAAGCTTTGGCTGAATGTCTGCTGAATCATTGACTACGTCTTCATTTAGATCAATACTGTGCCTTTATCAAGTGTTTACCATAATGCTTAAAGACAAACAGATGGCAATTTACTTCAAGTCATGTCCTTACAAGGAGGCATTTTTAATCGAGGCTCCGTATCGAAGATGTCATTCAGTCTAAACTTGGGCTTAACCTGTACCTGGAAACCCAGCTCATGACTCTTTGAGTTGATGCCAGCTGTGTGCTAGCAGATCGTATATTACAGTGACAGCTCTATTTAAAGGAACATCATTTGGCTGTAGTGCAGTAATCATTGCCTTGGGCATTCAGGAGCAGGGCAGTGTTACATTCCGGTTACATTCCTGTCGGGAAATTATCCTTATTATTATTACTATTATTATTAACGATGATGCCTACAGATACGTTTTTATGGTCAGAAAAGAAAAATGACTCATTGACCACCGTGCTTGTACACACGGAGTTTAATCTCAGCATTTAAACAATAAAACACACACACGTACACACTAGTGAACACACACGACCAGAGCAGTGGGCAATCCTCTCTACACCCCCATGGGGATCACTTGGGGTCAGGTGCCTTGCTCGAGCACTTCAGACATGGCTTGTTGGTGCACGGATCGATTAACCACAGGCCGATGTTTCCCTCTAAGCTTACAGCACCTGGTATTGCCCCAAAACTTACATCACCTACGCAGTCCCGACCCCACATAGCTTACTAGATCGGAAGGGCGTTCCGAGTGTGGTATGGTCATAAGCATGAATGGCTTTACAGTGTATTTTTTAAACCCAATTACACCACGGTGCTGCTGAGTTTTCAAATCTAATCAGTCAGTAGGTGTTGATTCATTTCCAATAACAGCAGCTTTGACAGTACTTCCTGCTGTAATCCAGACAATAGGTTCAGGTTAAAGTGCTTGTTCTCGTATACTACACTGGGCAGCCGTAGGCTTGTGGTTAAGGAATCAATTTTGTGACCGGAAGGTCCCCGGTTCAATTCCCCATACCAACAAGACACAACTAAAATGCCCTTGCTCCCTGGGTTCTGTGGATAGGGTTGCCCACCATTCCAGTCAAGTGTGTTTATTGCCTCTAGTGTGTGTGTTTCACTGCTTGGATGGGTTAAATGTGGAGGGGCACACAAATTGCTCTGTGTGTTCAAGCACAGTAGTCAATGAGTGGTTCACTTCACAAAGTCTTTTTTTTTTCGAACGTACTAAACAGTGGAACCTAAGTGGACCTTTATAGCACTTTGTGTCTATAGTAAGCTTAGGGGCTCGCAATAACCGAGAGCTAGTCATGAGATAATTTTTTAAAATGTGTCACATGGGCAGCGTTGAACTTCTGATCAGAAGGTTTTAAGGTCTAATCCCACCAGCAACAAGCTGCCTCAATTGCTCAGTTGTATAAATGAGAAATGTAAGTCAGAGCGTAAGGGCGTCTGCCAAATGCCATAAATGTAATTAAACAACGGAAATTAGTACACTAAAGCACACACAGTGTATAGTTAATGATATGGTAAAAAAGGACACGTTTATTTAACAATTAAGGAGTCTTTTATAACAGTCAGCAAGTGTTCCAGCACTGGTTTAGCCCTTCTTGTCTGATCCCACAGACGTATCTGGTTGCTAAAGTCTTGGTGCCACAGAACACCTTGTGAAGTTTTGTCCTCGTCCAGGCCTCGACGGGTCAGCACTGTTTCGGCAGGTGGTTTAAGGTTCTGGCAGATTGTTATAGTAGCATTTTTAATAAAAAATTAAATTACAAATGTGTAAATAGACGGAACTTTCGAAGCATTTCCGTCAATTGCTGAAGGCTCTTGAGGCTTGAAGCTAAAATTACACTACAACAAATTGCTCAACACTTATCCTATAAATGCCACAGAAGTGACTATCTCTGAGCGATTAGCACCCTGTAGTGTGTTTAGTTGTTATTTATTTCCTGTAGAATATATAATGAGGCATTAATGGTGTTTTATCAGCGTGGTTTCTATCGATATATCAGTCAGACCCTAAGGGAAAAAGTGCTGTATGAGAAAGTCTGATGCGTACCTCAGATATCTCAAATAAACTCGCTTATCTGACTTCTCACACTCTTAAGACACACTGTTATCCACCTTTGTCTTTTTTTATGTGATGTTTCACTTTATAATCGCTGCCATTTTGCAGACGAAATAGTGGAATAATAATTGACTGCCCCAATAATGTGTGGTTGGTGTGGTACCATGGTAACACCATTAACGCCCATTTGAGAGACCTGGGTTCAATTCCCGGTCTGCTACACCAATAACGGCCTTTGGGCAAGACTCCTAACACTACGTTGTCCCGCCTGTAATAGCAGTAACCTTGTAAGTCGCTCTGGTTAAAATCGTCTGCCAAATGCTGTAAATGTAAATAATACAGTGTGATAATTATAATTATTATTCCTCAAAGCTGTTAGCTAGCTAGCTAGGGTATCAGACGGCAGCTGTGGTCTTGTGGTTAGGGAGCTGGTCTTTGACCGAAGGGTCCTGGGTTAGATCCCTACAAGACACGTCTGAATTCCCACCGTCTTCAGTGTGCGTTTCACTGCATGGATGGGTTAAATGCCAAGGTCACATTCCTCTAGGTCAATCACTTCACCATCGTGACAGTATGTATTGCTAATGTTGAAGGTTTGAGAAATTTTACAAATCGAATTTACACTAGCACAGAAGAGAACGGCTAGACTGGTTGGAGCTGGCAGTAAATGACCACTTTTTACAACCGTGGTGATCAGAAAAGCATCTCAAGCCTTAATGCAGATGGGCTACAGCAGCAGTAGACCACATCACTTTCAACTCCTGTCAGCCATGAACCAGGCAAGAACCCAAGACAGGCACAGGATCACGGAAACTGGACAGTCAAATATCTGGCAGGAGGTCAATTCATGTTCAGGTCAATTCAGTTTTATTTGTATGAGCACTTTTTAACCATGGACTACCTCCTGAAGCAGCTTTACAAAAATATAGAATCTGATTACATATTTCTATAAATTTTATCCCTGATGAGCAAGCAACAACGCTAAGGACAATCTCTCTGAGATGACAAGAGGAAGAAACCTTAATAGACTCAAAAGGAGACCCATCATTATTTGAGTGATTTGATATTTATAAGGTGAAGTCTGATTTTGATGAATTTTCTCAGCTGTTCACTGATGAACTGATGGAAAGAAAACCTGATATATCAGTCATAATCCCAGCAAGATTCATGGTTTCTACATATATCCATTATGGTGATCTTTAGTCAGTCCATGTGGATTCATCCTCAGCAGCAGTGAGTGATGTTTATTTGACAAGACTACAAGCAGATACAGGGTGGATCAGGCAGGTCCGGAGAGCTGAAGAAGTCGGGAATCTGGATCACTCCTAGTATCTTAGCCGTAGCACATGTAGCAGTGCCACATGTTCGGTCTGTAGCATCAGCGCTGCTCAAACTACCCTTTATTTTTCTTATGAAGCGAGGTGAGTCATCTTTAGCTTTCATTAGCTTTTAGCTCTCTTTTAAAATTAGTTATAGTACAGCAGAATCAGAAATTCAATCTCAAATGTGGCGTAAAAGCATAAGTAAAGCACTCTGTTATCATCACAGCTGAAAACAGTGGAAGACAGAGTAAACATAGATCACTTTCTCACTTCTTGAGAATATTCACTGTCACAACAGTCAAACAATTGGTGAGTCCCCTACAGGAGCCATACTTCCTGCAGAATGGTCCACAATCCAAGGTGTCCGTATTTCTGTGTTCCACAGTAAACTGCATGACATCCCAGATGTGTTCGATAACATTGAGATCTGGTGTACAATGACAAAACTCCAATCTCATGTGACTGTTCCTCTAACCATAATTTGGCGTCTCTAGACATGTGTTCAACAGTCGGAAATGTTTGTAGATGTACCAGGGGTCCAATAGAATTCCAGCTAAACAGCTCCTATACTTTTATCGAGACATCGTCAGCCTATGTATTTTGCGTAGGATCTCCTGTACCAGTTTTTTCTGGTTCTTCAGCGTATTTACACGTGCAGTTTACAGTATATTATAACCATTCATTATTTATCAGCTGAAGAAGCAAACATCCTTGGGATAAGTTGGACATTGTGTAGATTTTTAACCAGCATTGTAGGTCGTAGCTGATTCTGTTATTTATTTTCCAAGCTATCAGTTTTGCCTAATACAGGATTTGTGCTACAAGCTTACATTAATTATAGCAATGAATTAAACTTGCACCACAATGTACTAATCTCCCCGAGGCAATTAACCTGATTTTTGCATGTCTAGGGAAAGCTTTTGTCCCTGTCCTGTACTGTGAAGCGAGCTTGTTTGACCACCCCGTCTTCATTTGTAAAGGATGACGTGCACAAGAGCGTGAGAGGGGCACCTGCTGTCACACACACTGCACTGTTTGCTTACCCGAAGTCGACTCGGGCGGCTTTTCAAAAGCACAAGTTCTCCATATTTACCAGCGATAACGCTGCCTATTCCTGTCACAATAAACTGCCCACACGAGCAGCCGTCCAGAGGCTTAGTCATAGAAACCGGCCTGTTTACATAGGCTTGGTTTCAGAGGGTAGGTTTCATATTATTGAGGAGTTAATTAGGGACGGAAATTGGTTCTTCACTGTTGCTGCCACATGGATATTAGAAAAGTGTTCTGATTTTTCCAAGCCGGTGAGGTGGATTGTTTAAGTCTGAAAAGACAGGATTTCACCCATCATGGAAAACAGATGAAAATGGAGAACACAGATATAATGTGTATAATAAGCCTCTGATGCCGTATTTGACTGAAACTAAATCAAACCATCATGTGAGAAGTCACACCTGGATTTGTTCTCTTATGATCTGGGGTTGTTCTAATTGGTCAGATTTAGCCTCAGGAACGTTATATAGCAATAAAATGAAGTCATCTGAGCATCTAAATGTACCGAATGAGCAGGTTATAAGAATTTTGTCTACCCTGATGGCATGGACATGATCCAGGATTCATCAGGCTCAAACTGTGAAACTCCCTGGGGAAAATCTTTTGGATGTCCTAGATAAGACTTTACACTCTGGTTCAACTCTACCATCATCAACAAGATGTAAGCCAAAAGTATTTGAATGTTGCATAAGGATGTAGAAACACTGCCACTGTGATTGCGCACCATCATCAAAGTTAAAGGTGTCTGCCAAAACACACGTGTATAGGTCATGTGCATTGAAGTACCAGTAAAACTGCTACACCAGTCTCTTACTTGGTAGCTCCCCCACAGGACATATTTCGTATGCAATGAACACCGCGCTTCCTGCACGGTCCACAATTCTGTTGCATCCTGAGGCGTGGGACTTTGGCGCTCCACAGCACGTTGCATGGCATTCTGTTAACGTTAAGGTCTGGTGACTTTAGCTGGGAATGACAAAACCTCTAACTCAGATGAGTGTTCCTCTGTAGATGTGTGTGGTGGTGCACTGCCCAAACCCGTCCGAGTGTTTATCTCTCAGAGATGTTTGTAGATGTACCAGGGGTCCCATGGAATGTCAGTTAGCAAACCCTATACCACTATGAAGCCACCACCAGTCTCTGTGTTTTTCATTTTTTTTAGCACTTTTGTATACATTGTTATTTTTGGGCTGATTTTTTCATCATTGTTACTTTAATAGTAGGAACGGAGCTCGGTAGACTTCTGTGAGCAACATTATTCCCTGAAAACGGTCTCGTAACAATAAAGGAAATAAATACAAACGATTGGTTTGATGCTTGACACAAAATTTTTTCCCGGCTTTTTGGACTTTTCTTATCTGGTCAATAGTGATTTGTAAGCTTATTATCTTATAACACACCACCACCTTTTCATCTTCCCTTAATTCATCCATTATCCATAATTCATGCTGACAGCGTTTCCTAAAAGACCCTCATCTCACATCTCACAGTTTTATAGCACTCATAAGTAAAATGTTTGCTCCAGCTCCACGGGCGACATGTGTATTAATGCTCGCCGAACGTTTTGTCGTGACCAGCGAGGTGATTTAATCGTATTTGCTGAATGGATGAGACCAGGCGCGTTGAGCCAGGGCTGCGTCAGGGCTTTGAGCCATTCAGCCCGTCACTGAGAAAGAAAAACGACCACTCAATTAGCGTGATTGCTTCTCCATCTGCAGGGTCTGGGATTTCTCCAGGAGTCCGCCGCTGTTAGAGACCATGGAGCATCACTCTGAGTTCGTGTGTGGCCTGGACTTCAACCTGCACGTCCCCAACCAGGTGAACTCACAGTAACACAGAGTAATTTATGGAAATTAAGCACTGTTTCAGAGCACAACAGCCTGCAGTATTTTAATTATTATACCCTAAACACAATGTCATATAACTATTCTGTAATAGTTTTCATTCCCACTCTCCATGGATATTTTTATTACTGAGATATTCAAATGAACTTAATTCAACAGACGAAGCTCAGTTCAGATTAGTTTTTTTAATATACACTAAAGTACCAGTGTAATACTTGGTAGGTCTGCCACAGGGCATGGACTCCATGAGCTTGCGGAAATATTCTATAGGTAAGCTACACCATACTACCCGCAGAACAGTCCACAATTCTATTGTATGCTGAGGTGTACGATTTCTGTGTCGCATCAAATCCCAGATGTGTGCAGTAACATTGAGATCTGGCAACTTACACCAGTGTTCCTCTAACAGTAATTTGGTGTCTACAGACGTATGTGGTGGCACGTTGTCCTGCTGGAAGAGTCCGAACACATCAGAATTAATGCAGGACATGAACTGGTGTAAGTCGTTAGAATGGACGCACACATGTTCACCTGTCAGAGAGGTTTGTAGATGTACCAGGGGTCCCATGGAATGTCGGCTAAACAAACCTCACACCATTATGGACCCACCACCAATCTGTGTTTGTTGTACCATTTTTTTCTGGCACTTAAACATAATTAATTACACATTAATTTTGCCTAGTAAAATTAACTCGACTTGCCTAGTGATGTAAGCCTATGGCAGCAGTTGTCTAAAGAATACAGTAGTCAGCATATATTGGTTAAATCTTATTAAAAGCAAACCACTATTAATCTCTGAGACCTGCATCACTGTTTCCATCACACCATTCTGATCTGCTTTTGTAGTAGTAACCAGACCCAATCACTGATTATACATCCAGACATGATACTGATTGTTCTTGGGAAAAAAAAAGAAACGAAGCACGATGAAGCCAGAGTGTGTTTTGGAGCAGGCAGAGATGCGGATAACAGTGTGTATTAGGAGAGCAGTGTGAGCTTCGGGCCTCAGGGGATACGGCCCTGCCCGACTCCAGCACTCACACTGATGAAGAACAAGCCTGAGGTCAGATCATTTAATGAACCGTCACTCTGGAACTCAACTCATCAGCCGCATGACGTCCCACCGAGCTACACTTTGCACAAAACACACAACCTTTCATTGCGGCTTTGAAGTCTTTCAGTGCAATCGATATTACAGGCTTATTTTCCTGCAGCCGTAGAAGTGAAACACGATGGAAACAATGTGAGTATTGTTCATGTGCTCGGTGGGTCGCCGCATGAAAGACTTCAAATATAAAACTGAAACATGACATTACTTACAACGTAACATTATTTACAACCATCAGAAAAGACAAATCGCATGCTGGGCTGGGCTACCAGGAGCCACCAGGACAGCTTCTCCTTGGCAAAATCTGCTTTTAGGAAAATAAAATATATATTTCATACACGGCCACTTTATTAGGACAATTAGATTAGATTGGAAAAACATTGCCTGATATGTCTCTACTTCTGCTGTCTTTTCTGTAAGTCTGTGATCACTGACGCCTCTGTTCCTGGATGACTGAAGTGAAATCCGATATGGATTGTTGTACTGTTGTAGCCCAGCCACCTCAAAGTGTGACGTCTTACACATTCTGAGATGCTTTTCTGCTCATCACGGTTGTGCGACTGATTATTTGAGTTACCATAGTCGACCTACAGAAGTGTCTGGATCACTGAATTTGTTTTTCCGTTTATTTATTTAGCTATTTATGAATAAATAGCCGTTCTGTTGAGAATGATGTACCTTAAAATCACCAGAAGATTAAATACTCAAATCAGCTCATATTTAAAACAAGGTTTTGTCAGAAACATGGTCTTACACTGAAATACCAGATTGGTGGTGGCTCCATAATGGTATGGGGTTTGTTTAGCTGCCATTCCATGGGACCCCTGGTACATCTACAAAGAACCTTTCATTCTGACGGGTTTCCAACAGGACAACGCGCCATCACATGTCTAGAGACACCAAATATGGTTAGAGGAACACACATCTGAGTTTGGGGTTTTGCCATTTCCATTTCCAAGTCACCAGATCTTGTTCGAACACATCTGGGATGCCATGTAACACGCTGTTATTAGCCTGGTGTACCAGTTTTTCTGGTATTTCCTTGTACATCTAATATCTTTTTTTCTTTAAGAAATGTAAACAATCGACGATAACCTTTTTTTTTGGAAAATAAACGTTAGGACATCAAATGTACTTCGTTTCTGTTAATGAAATTTATGTTACATAAATATTTAAGACTAAATTATAAAAGAGTTATTGGGTGTCCAAGACACAGTACAATATGTGTATTTTCAGGCTGGAAGCTGACTGTGGCTATGAAGCACATCCTGTTCTGGTATTAAAAGATTAGCATAGACCTTTGAAACTCAAAAGCTGGGCATACAGCTGAGTGTACTTAAGCAATGTCACACATGAGTGAGTAACGGTACACTGAATATCGGCTCGGCGGTCATAAGCACCAGGCATGCTGCTGAAGACGACCACAGCAGGGCTGATATTTAGCATTACAGCATGAACTCGAGTGTGATACCGCTACTGTGTCATTTACTAGTTAACAATAATAACTAACAACATATTATAATTTATCAGGCTCTGCCAACACAAAAATATCCTTTATTTATTTATTTATTTATACATACATACATTACATACATACGTACATAAATGCAGTGTATATACACATTCAGTCTTCAGACCCTTTTTACTTTTTCTTACATTGAGGTCTTGTGCTAAAACCAAAAAAAATCAAGTATATAACCATCAGTCTACACTCTTCTCCCCGTAATGACAACATGAAAACAGAATTTTTTGGAAATTAAAATTTAGAAGGAAAAATTGTTTTCAGCAGCTGGAACCAAAAGACTGGTCGAGAGAAAGCTGAGCAAAATACTGACATATTCAGTTTGTATCAATGGGCTTAGTCAAAACTGGCAGTCGATCTACTAATCACTGAATCAGTCGTTTATTAATCAGAGAATCAGTCGATCTACTAATGAGAGAATCAGTTGTTTACTAATCCGAGAATCAGTCAATCTACTAATCACTGAATCAGTCGATCTATTAATCAGAGAATCGTTCGATCTACTAATAAGAGAATCAGTCGTTTATTAATCATTGAATTGGTCGAGGAGTCTAATTTGTAATCACTCCAGGTTCCAGCCGACCCTCCACACCAGCCATTTCTAATCCCACACATCTACCATATAGGTCAGTTTGTAGGTGTTGTAGATGCAACCTGCTGTGTCGCAGATATTAGTTCAGCAGTGGACCAATCTCAGCACAGACTTCTTCCGCAGTACAAGAACAAGCCGAGAAAGACAACAAAGACCACAAGAATGCCGCTTTGTGCCCGAGCCAAATTATAGGATGCGGCATGGAAGAATACGGCACGTGTGTGTGGATGATTTCTTTCTGTCCGTTCCACATCACAGCGTTCAGCTGTTGGCAGCCCGTGAATGGAGTGGGATGTTCATTATAGACAAGAGCACACAGCGTAAAAAGGTTCTCCCTACTGTATCCCCCCCTACACACAATCACACACATGCTGACTGTCACACTCCTCTGCCTCCCACCCTGTCATTCCACTACACAGGGTCTGCTTCCACCACCCCCTTTCTATTATCAACCAGACCATATTACATAAAATTCTTCTCCCTGCTATATACACTATATGGCTGAAGAAATGCAGGGATGCTTTGTGGAATTGAGAATGTGGAAGGCCATACTGATCAAAACAAAAAAAAAAGTCACTCGAAAGGTGTCACTTTACACGTAATGAATATAAAATATATGAGTTTACACTTTGTATTGTGTTATAAACATGTCCGTGTATCTATTCAGTAAAATAGTTTATACAGACACCATCAGTCATGCGGACAACGTCAAGCCGATTTTAACTATATGCTAAAAGGAAGTCAAGCAACTAGCAGTGTGATTGAGGGGCCATAGAAATCTGGAAGGTTCAGTTGTCTATAGTTTTGGCTCTCATTTCTTCACTCAAGACTGAAATTGAATGAATTAAACTTTGCCTACCAGCTTTTGGTACCAGAAAGGCAGGATTTATTTATTTATTTATTTTGGTAGCTTTCGAGATCAGTATCCTGTCAGTAACTGGTGGCACGGTGGCTTGGTGGTTAGCACGTTCGCTCTCTGCGCTAGGGTCTTGGGTTCAAGTCCCCGTTTGGGTGGAGTTTTCATGTTCTCCCTGCATCCGTGTGGGGTTTCCTCCCACAGTCCAAAAACATGGAGATTAGGTAAATTGTCTACTCTAAATTACCCTGGTGTACGAATGAATATGTATATCTGTGTTTATATAGATTCGCACTCTATCTTGGGTGACTGTCCGATGCAGTCCTTCAGGCGGGCGGTTGTTTCTGGTTGAGGGTATGCTGTACACGATCGGCTGCCGCTTCTCACTGATGTGTGTTGGTTGAATGTCGATTGTAAAGTCTTCTTGGGTTTCTTGAAAGGCACTATATAAGTGTGACTATATACTGGTACTAGTACTCATGAATGGGGTGTATAGATGCATGCTTGTAGCATTAGCAGACACGGGCAGTCGTGGCTCAAGGTTCAATCCACCTACCGAAAAAACATGATCTAAGTGCCTATGATCAGAGCACCTAACACCCCAACTGCTCTCCGGACGCTTTGTATAGGGGCTGCCCACTGCTCCTGTGTGTATCCACTGCCCCTGAGTTCGTGTGATCACTAGTGTGTGTGTTTCCCTGCACCGATGGGTTAAATACACAGGTCAGGTCCCCTGTGTATAAGTACAGTAGGTCAATCACTTAACTTTATCTAGCAGCACAAGCTGTTTTGTGTCCCAATGGTACCAGCATTATTTTACTTTCATTAACCATCAGTTGAGATAACAATATTTATCATTTTGTTGCTGTTTAGAATTTGTAGGGGTCAAGCACCGGTTCGTAGGCACCCTACATGTACTCTGTTGCTTTTTTCCTTATTGTCTTTGTTGATGTGAAGTTCATTAAGTAAAAGGATAATCAGATAAATGAGCACACTTTAGTTCATTATTAAACTTTTTCAGTGGCACTGATGCACTTATGTGATGCAGACATCTCCACTGCTCTCACTCCGACTATTCCCGTCTTTTCTTAGAGGGAAATTAAGCTAAAAAAGTTTAAAGAAGTTTCAGAAAGTCTCTATTCTGGATCGCCTTTGTTTTCACTGTGTAGCCAGATGTTTTCTCTTCATTTTCCAAAATAAATCATGCAATAAATTTCAGGGTGGTGACGCAACACGCTACCTAGCACTTGATTAATTTCGGTATCAGTATTGCGTCTAATGAAAGTAGCACTCAGGCCACCTCACACTCCTACCTCACAGCCTTGGGTAGTCATTATGACTTTTCCACACTGCGCTTATATCCCATCAGCACCTCTGCTCCAGAGGCAGATATCACATCACACACCGACAGACCTGAGACGGGAAACTGGGACGTCTCGAAAGCATCACGTCAAATCGAATCTGAGCACTCAAATGGAACTTTCCTTTACGCGTTCACACCCACCGGCTGGAGTCATTACCGTATTGTCCCTCCTCACTGCGGCACTGGGCTCTCTACGCCGTCCAGTCTCACTAGTGTACTAAAGTAATTAATGGAAGTCGTTTTTCCCTTTTAATGGATGAGTCACAGGCCTGGCAGTGGTGTGCACCGGCTGCTTTTCCTACTCCGGAATAATGAGCTTCCCTCCCTTTTGAGACAGAGACGAAAGAACAGCAACGGCGGAACAGGCCCGAGCTATATATCACCGGTCCTAGACCACTTACTTCACTACATCATTGTGCATTATGCTGAAAGTGAGTCTACTCTTTTACTGGCACTGTCATTCCATTTGCATATGCTGCATTTGGACAAAGGGATTGGTAGTGCCTTCTGTTACTTCTCTGTTATCTTGCCACGGCAAAGTAATGCATCTCATGGCTTTAATTAAATGAATGTCTCCCCTTTAGTTCCTCTGTAGGACAGAAGCCAGGACAGAGAATGGGCTGTGCACTATATATATTTATATTTATATATTTATTTAAAGTCGTGGTTCGCCAAAAGTTACACATGACGGTGTATACTGTGTGATATTAGATTGACCTTTGAGATCTGGAAAGACTTTACCAGTGGGAAAGAATCTTCAGATAACGTGTACTGATGCTCCTGACATTACTGTTCACCGTGTGTAAGATATATACGTTCCTTTGAGTGGTGGATGAGCTAGCAGTATTTTTGTTTTTTAATTAAAAATCAGGTGCATTGTGCTTGAATTCATGTGTGAAAGGTCAGGATTTGAACTCGGCTCGACCGAGCGCAAAGTGTGAAATGTCAAGGAAAATTTCTCACAAGCTCCAAAGCAGAATTGAGACTTTAGCACCTTGAACGGGTTGCCAGTAAGCTTCAATTTTACCCCCGTAGCCTGTGTCTGTAGTAGGGGTGCTGAAAAAAAAATGATTGTTTAAAGGATAGTAATTCCTAGTCCTGGCCATTCTGAATCGATTCAAAATGTGTTTAAGTTTTATTTTTTTGCTGATCCTACTCCTGAGCGTACTGCATATCACATAATAATACAGCGTACAGCGAGCTAGTTCGCCAGCTCCCTTGCTAGTGGACTATATTCTGACAAAATGATACAAAATATAAACACAGTAATGCACTATGAATTTAAAGTCTGTGTTTTATTTTCAGTTAAAGGTTAATACACTGTGGTAGACTGAAGTCTAAAGACTGAATATATTTTGAGTTATTTGTTCATTGATAGATTTTTTTTTATTTAAGAAAAAGTCAGACAGTTGAGTGAACCTAATACTGGTCATTTACATTACAGAATTTTATCACAATCCTGTTTTTTTGGTATAAATATAAAATTATGTAAAAAGATTTGATACAATAATGAACCTAAAAGTATTGTTTTAAATAAATGTCCTATTTGTTTACATTTCATCTTGTCAACCACATAAATTAACAAAATTTATAGACCATTTATATAGAAAATCATTCCTGAATTCTGAATTGAATCGTGACCATAAAAATCGGAAATCGAATCGCCAGACACTGAGAGATTCACACCCCTAGTCTGTAGTATACACTGAAGTGCCAGAAAAACAGGTACAGATTAGTGGTGTGAGGTTTTATTCGCTGACATTCCACGGGACCAGTGATACGTCTACGAACGTCTCCGACAGGTGAACATTACGTGTGCCTCCTTTCTGACCAGTTACACCCGTTCAGGTCCTGCATTCATTCTGATTGGTTTGGCCTCTTCTGACAGGACAAATGCACATGTAGACACGGCAGATTGTTAAGTCACCAGATGTCTGTGATGCTATGCATGTCGCTGTGGAACACACCTCAGACTACAACAGAATTGTGGACCGTCTGCAGGAAGTCTGGTGTTTATTACCTACAGAATATTTCCACAAACTTTTTCTGATATTTGATATTTTATCTCTAATTTTCACTAATTCAGGACAATTCATACAGGTGAGATGTACAAAACTTCTTGAATGATGTCCGTTTCCGTAAATATTTCTATATCATCGGTTTGTATTCTACTTTACTCATTGTTTAATACAGTATTATGCAGCTTGGGATGAACCCAATCTGTGTACCTTGTGTCTGAGTGATTGCCAGAGCATGTACAGTCCTAACTCCTACAATCTTAACTGCCTCCATATGGTGCAGAAAGACACAGATTCTCCCCGATGATGAAACTTGTGTATTGTACTTTCTGCCGTCACCCCAAATTAGCTAAGACGTATTTGGCGTCTTTCATTTTTGCCTTCAGAAGATCAAACGCTGCGTCGTTGTCTGGACAGCCTCATCGTTTTGCACCGCTTTGTTGCTTTTTCATTGCTGTCGAAGAGAATAAAGGAGCGGTGAACGCGAATAAATTTCATACGCACTTTCCCCATGCAAATTCAACTTCATTTTTCATTCTTCATGTTTCGGTCTTTGAAGCTGCTTCAAAAGAAACAAATGGCGTTTGTCCTAGACGTGTAGTCCAACCAGGAACATATTGAGCCAAAAATGCATTTCACATGCATTTCAGAGACGAGACAAACGCCTTTCAGTCAGGTAAGTGTCCTTTGTTCGGACTCTGAGCTCGGTGCCCTTTAAAGCAATGAAGTAAAGAAAACCGGGATTGAATTTTTTTTTTATCGTCCCCAGTGACAGTACTTAGTCCATTAGAGTGATACCGTCAGTGCTGGTGCAGCATTGCTGGACTTGGCAAAGACAGTCTGCGTCACTCTCTGAAAGCCTGCTGTATTTTATTCACTAACGCTGCACATTAATAGATATGGATATACCTTAGAGAGGACAAACCTGTCCTTCACGGTTAACACTGGAGAGTTATTACTTCCTGATGCTGCCTCATTCTGTGCAGAGCTGAGGCTCACGGAAACGGACAGCATGTCGTGTTTAACCCTTTAAACTGTTACACATCCTGTCCTTTAACTTTTACATGTGATATTAACTTATTTCTCATGTGACCACAATGTTTACCCAAGAGGTATCGTACTTTTTGACTACACAATGTTTTCATGTAGTTATTCATCCTCAGTAGCCACTTTATCCTGGTCAAGGTTGGAGAGAATCCGAAGTCTAGTCCAGGAACAGTGTGAACCTAACAGGAATACTGTACGTACTGGATCGGACACCAGTATATTGCCTTTTAACATTTTAGATACAACACGTTTTTGTTTTTTTGTTTTTCATGCACTGGGTGTTCTGGATTAAAATGGAGAAAATAAAAGCATGGACTGATAAAAAAGATGACATGATATTACAACCAGTATTCATCCAATATTTGGCAAAAATGTTGCCACAATTGTCTCGAATGTCTTTCTGTGCTGGAACATTATAATTTCTTTTCACTAGAACTTAGAGGCCCAAACCTGTTCCAGCAGGACAGTGGACACAAACTAAAGCTACATAAAGACAAGGTCGAAGAACTGACACGTCCTGTACCGAGCCCTGACCTTCTCCCCACTAAACACCTTTGGGATGAACTGGAACACCAGACCTCTTCACCCAACACAGGCAGTCGTGGCCTTGTGGTTAGGGAACCAGTCTTGTGACCAGAAGGTCCCGGTTTTGATCCCCACAACGAACAAGACACAACTGAGGTGCCCTTGAGAAAGCCACCTAACCCCCCAACTGCTCCCAAGACGCCATGGTTTGGGGCTGCCTGCCCCTCAACCCCCCCCAGACCCATGATTTGGGGCTGCCCCGTGATCTGGACAACTGTCTTCTCTGTCCCCTAGTGTTCACTGGTGTGTGTTTTTTACTGCACGGATGGGTCAAATGTGGAGGTCACATTCCTCTGTGTCTTACGGTGGGCAAATAGTTCACTTTACTTTCACTTCACAACCTGACCTCACTGACTCTAAATATTCATACTCCAAAATCGAGTGTCAAGTTAATATAACAGCAAAGTGAGGACTAAATGTGATACAAGATGTTTAACAAGTACATGTTGATGTGTTGGTCAGGTCCACAAACTCATAGGCTGCATCCGAGATCACATACTTCCGTACTAAACAGTTCGCGAAAACAGTACGTGAGCATGACCAGTGTGTCCAAATGTGCAGTATGCATCAAGCAGTATGCGAAAAGTTCCCGGATGAAGTACTGTTTCGGGAAACATTTTGCAGTACGCAAACTGAGCACACTGTTCTATCCCATAATGCAATTCAAGCAGCGCAGACGTTTGGAACTGAAGATGAGCAACATAAAAGTATTTTTATTTTAATAATTTCTAGATTAATAATTTCTTTTGAGGTAAAAAAAAATACATTTTAAGGTTAAAAAAGTACATTTAGGGATTTAAAAAAAACAGTTGTGATGTGATGTCATGCGTCACATGACATTGAAAAGATGGCGGACCTAGTGCCTCCCAGGCTGTGCGTACTGCTCGCTCGCATACTGGAATTGTGTACTGCTTTAACAGTAAAACAGTGCACACTGCTTCTCATTTAGTATGTACTGTTTGAGTACGTGATTTCAGACGCAGCCATAGAGCATGTTGAGTATCCAAACAGCAAATCAGTACGAAGGTTAGTTCAACTGTACTCAGTCGCTTTTACTGAGTGGACTTAACACCGAGGGATGAGTATCTTCCAACATAATAAACTTAAATATGATAAGATTCAACACCACAGGTGTTATCACCAGAACAACAACCAGATTCATTTTCAACTATTCCCAACTCCCTCCGCTCTCCAGACCTGCCTGATCCACCCTGACGCCCGGTCTGCTCAGAGTCTCACCAACTGATCATCACTCACTACTGTGAGAATGAACCTACACTGACAGTTTTGATGGACAGCCCATGATTTTGGCTTGGGACTGTGACTGATATAAACAGTCATTGTAGTTGAACTAGGACAGAACAGTTTTACTCTCAATGAATCACGAGTCCATCAGTGGACAAAGTCCAACACAATCAGACTTCATGGTACAATGCCTATACATTTGCACTTTTCTGTATAGCAGTGGATTCTTTTTTTTAATTGCACTATTTGTGTCCCCCAAATGAGGATGGATTCCCCTTTTGAGTCTGGTTCCTCTCAAGGTTTCTTCCTCTTGTAATCTCAGGGAGTTTCTTCTTGCCATTGTCAACTCTGGCTTCTCATTAGGCATAAAATTTATATAAATATAAAATCCAGGTTTTATATTTTCTGTAAGGTTCCTGTCGGACAATGTCCAGTGCTACACAAATTTGAAAATTCAATTGAATTGAATAAAGATCAATGCTTTATCAGTCTTTAGTTTTCAGATGTCACTAGTCTAATACTTACTAGGTTCCCCACAGGAGCACAGGACTGCAGAAATTTGATGGGACTCCACAAGCTACCGAAATATTGTATAGGCAGTAAACACCATACTTCCTGTAGAATGCCCCACAATTCTACGTCTGGTTACTTCGGTGTGAACGGCAAAACCCAAACTCAAAATGAGTGTTCCCCTTGCCTTAATTTGGCCTCTCTAGACGTGTGTGGCAGAGCATTGTGCTATTGGAAAGGAAATGAGCAAATCAACGGGTGAAAATCGTCAGAAAGGAGGCACACACGTTTGTAGATGTACCAGGGGTCCCATGGAATGCCAGTCAAACAAACCCCACACCATTATGAAGCTTCCATAAGCTGTCATATCACTGTATGTACGCACGTAAGTGGCATTGTATTCTGCATAAGCTCTTCTGTATGTAGTCTATGTTATGGGCCATAATGAGAAAAAAAACAGTGCTGTTTCTGTTCATAAGTGCTTTTGATTTAAAACAGACTTTGTAATCTTGTATTTTATGTGTTGGTGTGTGTGTGTGTGTGTGTGTGTTTGTGTATGTGTTTGTGTATGTGTGTTTTATAGATGGCAGACTGTTCCTGGGATGAGACTGTAAAAATCTACACCCCTCCATGTCTGGCTGCAATGCAACCCAGCTCGGCGTAAAGAGAAGATAACGCCTCGACTGCGGCTGAAGGTTCGCCCCTGCACTCTTTCAAAAGGAGGAAAACGCTGCATGTGACAAATACAGTCAAACAACGTCTACTGACCAGATTTAGTGTGTCCCTGAGTGAACCTGAAACCTGGTCTTGAAGTCAGTATGTGGGGTCAAACTCCACCAGAAAGACACTTTACTGGTCCACATGAAGGTTCTGAGTCTTTAATGGAGGTTAATTCTAAACTGGATGAAATTGTGTTGGGCTTTCAGATGATAACGGATATGATATGTTGACTTCTAACGACTGTTTCATGATATCAGTGTCTGATATTAAAAGTGACTAATGTTAAACTAAGTTTGAATTAATTGGTAGATAGGCATTATATGTGTGTGGTTGTCTGGAAAACCTTTTACCCAGAGCCATTTCTTTAGGCAAGCTTACAGTTTGTGTTTTATTTTAAAATTTGCGCACAGCAAATTCCCACCTATCAGATGTTTCGGCCCTGTATGTGACAACCATCAACCAGAAAAGTGCTCCCTTCCACTTCTGTATGCACGAGCTGACAGACACCTACTGTATGATCGGCTAGCATCGCCGTGATAGACAGGGAGAAGGAGTAAGCCTTTCCTGAGAGCACGGCCTATTCTGCTGACATCACCTGGGAGTCAAATTCGTGTGGTCTGGGTGAGAAGGCGAATTGGTTTTTTTCAGGTTGCGGTTCACAGACAGAAACAATGGGTTCTAATTCACCATTGATTTTTACAGCAAGCAGCTCAGGCCTAGAAACAACGACTGAGATCTTGACTTTGATTGTTGATTGTGATTGTAAATGTGTGTATGACGAGAGCACGTTTTCACGCCACAGGCCATGGTTCTTTATTAGGAAATTAAACAGGCTCTTTATCCAACATGATGCTTGCAGAATGCTTAGACAAGATTAAAACAAAAAAATATCAATTCGCATCACTTTTTGATACATCGATTTATTTAAAAATGAGCTTTTTTGGTTGTTTGCTGGAATTCAGCGACTAAAAGATTTTTCCAGACCAACACACATTTATAAATCTGATGCCTAAACTGGCTTTTAAATGAAAAATGCTGCTCTTTTTTTCTCTTTCTAATGAATGAAAGATCAAGAGACTTTACACTGAAGTGCCAGAAAAAGTTGGAACACTAGTCTAATACGTGGTACATATTTTTCTGCAGTCCTATGACCTCTATGGGGGGTTTACCAGGGGTCCCATGGAAAGCCACCTAAACAATCCTCGTACTATTATGAACCTTTCATAGATGCTTTATATATGCACCAGTTGACAGAGGTGGCATTGCTGTGTACTCTGCATAGGCTTGTCTGTACCACTTCACAATACAATAGATATATATATATATATATATATATATATATATATATATACATATTGTACGTGTTTAAAGCTAAAAATAAATAAATAAATAAATACAAGTAAATTTACTGTATTGTCCCACAATCTTCTAAGGACGAGGATGGAAAGTGCCCTTCCTCTCCGAGGGTGTGTGGTGCTGAATGTAAATCACCATGGGTAATATAATAAAGATGATATTCCTCCTCCGTAAGGATTTGTAGCCCAGATAAGATGTAAAGAACGGTGAGCAAATGTATAAAGCACAGATTAGTCTATAATATCTCTTCTTCTTTAGCTAACATTCATCTTTGCCCAATATCTGGTCTAAAAATTTGTGTGTGTGTGTGTGTGTGTGTGTGTGTAGGAGTGTTCAGTGTTTGTAAGCTTTGTAAGCACATTCAGCTTCCCACAATATACTGTATATTATGTGAGCAACAAAAAAAAAGATGTCCATGTACGTTGGTGCACATTGCTAGGAATATTATCAATGACAATGTGGTGTGATGTGGACTGACTTGAACAGGATTTACAGTTACAACCTCGAAATGTATTATTTCCCCCTAACCGCATGTTTCATTCTCCTTATACCACCTTAGTGATTTACACATACTTTTTATCCGTTTATAGTTATATTTAATGTCATTTAATTAGTGTCCATAAAACGTATCCTTTATGTTACAGCAGCTATAAGCAGTCGCTCCCTTACCTTTGGTACAGAGTGCTGATACTGGAGACTCCTTACATAAATATGAAATAACATAAGACCTTGTGTCGCTGTACTGAGAAAGTCTACCGTACAAGTCCCTGTCAATGAGGTGTTACTATAGAAACAACAACATTTTAAAGCGAGGGTATTAATGTAAACCTGAGAGTTGTCTTGTAGGCAGAACTACTGTCAGGAATGTTACTATAGAAAATGAATTGACGCTTTGTGACCAATCAGAATCCAGAATAACAACATCGCTCTGGGATGGGATAACAGATCACCCCCAGTGAAGTGAAAGTGAAAGAGACCTATTTGCCTACTGTGTTTGCACACAGAGGAATGTGACCTCCGCATTTAACTCATCCGTGCAGTGAAACACACACCAGAGGGCATTGAACACACTTGCCTGGAGCAGGGGGGCATCCCCAAACTACAGCACCCAGGGAGCAGTTGGGGGGGGGGGGGGGGGGGTAAGGGTAAGGTGCCTTGCTGAAGAGCACTTTAGTCATGTCTTGTTGGTACAGGGGATTGAAGAGCCAACTTCAGACTTTGGTCTGAAGACTGGTTCCCTCATTATCAAGCCATGGGTGTCAAACATATTCTGCCTGATTGTAAAAACTAGTTTGAACCAGGGTCACTACACATGGAGACATAATCAGGTATGAGGTTAGACGTTGAGGTTAACTCAGCTTTTTTTTGCCAGTTAATGACAGGAACAGTAAAATTTCATCATACAAACTGGCAAATGGGGCAAAGCACATGACTGGAGATTGCTGGCTGATGTTGGAAGACAACTTCAAGTTCCACAGTGTATTGTCATGACGGCTAGTACACCGGACATAGCTGTCAACGGACTGCGTTGGGTGGGTGCATTGTTTAGTTCATTAAGTTAATGGTTTTCTTTAAAGATGCATTAGAGGACGCTGTTGAAAGTAAGAAGCAGAACTGGTCATGGAAGTGAGGGAACAAGGTTGGTAAGTGCGCACAAGCCCAGTGGAGACAGGTGTTAGAGAATCTGTAGCTCAATCAAACGCAATGCTTCTGTTGGACCTGGTTTTCAAGAACGTTCACTGATAGAAGCTTTAAAGGATTTGTCTCGGGCTGGTAAAAAGGCGAGCCAGTGGTTATGGCTTGGAGGTGACTTGGGGACATATGGATTAAACTACATACTACATCTACACTCTAGTAGCTCTGGACATGACTGGGTCATGGTTAGTGAAAGTGAACTATTTGCCTACTGTGCTTGCACACACAGGTAAAACACACACACACACACACACACACTAGTTTACACACTTGCCCGGAGCAGGGGCGGCCCCAAACCACGGCACCCGGTGAACGAGTTGCGGGGGGAGGGGGGGGCGTAGGTGCCTTGCTCAAGAGCACCTCAGTTGTATCTTGTCTGTTTCAGGGATCAGACCCAGGACCTTTTGGTAACAAGACCGGTTCCCTAACCACAAGGTCACAGCTGCCCCCGGCATTAACAGTGGCACCTTAATGTGCCTTTGTATATTAAGGGGTTGGTGTAGCTAGCATGACTATGTGCATGTGACAATAACAGGTTTGGATGCTGTGTGACCCCAATCCCCAAGCAATACCACAGCGAATTTACCTGAATTTACGAAACAGATGCACAAAGTATGATTTATGCTCATCTGGTCCAAATGTCCAACCCCAAATCAGAGCATAATATTTGGTAGGTCCCCCATGAGACATGGACTCCACAAGCTTGCAGAAATATTCTGTAGGCAATAAACACCTCACTTCCTAAAGAACGGTCCACAATTCCGTTGGTGTAGGATTTCTGTGTTCCACAGTGCGTCACATGACATTCCAGATGTGTTTGATAATGTTGAGATCTGGTGACTTGGGTGTGAATGACTAAACCCCATACTCAGATGCGTGTTCTGCTGACTGTAATTTGGCATCTCTAGATGTAGACGTGTGTGGTGGTGCATTGTCCTGTTTAAAGGGGTCTAACCCGTTAGAATGAATGCGGGACATGAGTGGGTATCCAAAACACATGTAGTGTTTGTAGATGTTCCAGGGGTCCCATTATGGTGGCCAACACCAATCTGTAGTCGTTTTTTTCTGGTACTTCTGTGTACATGTGCAAACATGGAAAATGTGGTTGGATTTCTAAAGGCATGACTGCTAAACCATGGGTCAGCCAGGATACAGCATGATCCTGGAGCACAGAAAGTTAAGGGCCTTACTCAAGGGCCAAACATTGACAGCTTTATAGAGCCATCACCAATCTTTTTTTTTTTTTTTTTGCTAAAAAAATCAAGGTGTGATGAATAATTTTTTAGGCAATTTTGATTATTATTTTTTTTTTTATTTGGAAGAAAATTGCTGTGTTGCATATGAATATTGATAGTTAACATCACAATATTTTTTATTAGACCTAATAATGTACACGTTTCAGGTTTTATACTGGTGCTTCATCGAGCTCTTAGGATAAATTAATGAAGTTAGTGAAAGTAAGATGACTGACTGCAGTGAGTCTCAATCAGTTCACATCCTGCAGTTAGGAAGCCAAGTGGAGCTGCAGGAGGCGCAGTGTGTGGCGCATTGAGTTCCTCTGGTGCACACACACACACACACACACACACACACACTCAGGGGAGGGCGGATATACACACACACACTCAGGGGAGGGCGAATTCACACACACACACACACACACACACACGTTTCTTCCTCTAAACCCTGAGTGTGGATTCAGTGTAGTATGAGATAACAGGGTCCGGAGGAAATCCCCGGGATTCGTGTCAGTGGGATGAGTGAGGGTAAGTGGACTTGGACTTGGGCTTGCTCGTGAATTCTGGGGTAAGAAGGGCATCGAAGTTGTGCGGATTTATTTTTTGTAATATATATAAATAACTAAAGATGGAAGTTTGTAAAGGGAGACTCTTGGGCATCTCGGTGGCCGTGGCGCACGGAGTTTTCTCCGGTTCTCTCAACATCCTGCTCAAGTTCCTCATCACCACGTACCACTTCACCTACCTGACCCTCATCCAGTTCCTGACCAGCTTCACGGCGGCGATCACGCTGGAGATCCTGCGCCGGATCGGCGCCGTGAACATCCCGCCGCCCAGCGCGCGCCTGGCCCGGGTGTTCGCCGGCGTGTGTGCGCTGTCCACGCTGCAGTCCACGCTCACCCTGTGGTCCCTGCGTGGCCTCAGCCTGCCCATGTACGTGGTGTTTAAGCGCTGCCTGCCGCTCGTCACGCTCTCGGTCGGGGTGTGTGTGCTGAGGGACGGAGCGCCGTCATTCGGGGTCACCGTGGCTGTGCTCATCACGACCGGCGGAGCGGCTCTGGCTGGTAACGCACACACACACACAGACACACACTGTATTGTCAAGTTTCATTTATCTCTGATTGTCTTCTACACTCTGTATACATATATATATATATATACATATACATATACATATACATATACATATACATATACATATATAGTCCTGACCTGTTGAGGCATGAACCTCTCAAGGTGTGCTTTGGCATGAAGACAGTTCCAGAAGCTTTTATTCTTATAACTTTGACTTTGTTCTCCAAATAGTCTGATTTTTTTTCTCAAAAAATCAATTGTATTTTGAAATATTATGACTTTGATCTTTAATATATTACGACTATATTCTCAATACGACTTTCAATATTACTACTTTATTCTCAAAGTTTACTGTTCATTTTAAACGGTGACCTAAACACCTGTTGGATGGATATGATATTTTATTTATGAATGTTTCCTTTTTGTAGAGAAAACTGTTTTTTTTTTTATTAAACCTAAACTTGTAACTAAGTTGCCAGTAAATCTTAATCCAAAATGTAATTTCATATCCATTTGGTTCTACCT
>JAOVVF010000034.1:8506727-8522191 GCA_028565595.1 Duopalatinus emarginatus | reverse complement strand
CCCTAAACATGTTTATTTCTCCCAGTCCTGTGACAGATGTATATATATGTAGAGAGAGAGAGAGAGAGAGAGAGAGATAGAGAGAGAGATAGAGAGAGATAGAGAGAGAGATAGAGAGAGATAGAGAGAGATAGTGACATATGCTAACTAACTAGTTAGCTCACTTCAGTTTACTTTACTTTTAACTAATTTACACTCACACCACAACATATTTTTGAGCGCGGTCTCGACATTAATTCAGTAAGTTCTGTAAATAGCCTATACTATAATATAACCTAGATATATTAATGTGGTGAAGATATTTATCAGTTATAATCTGTTATTTTTCTGAGGTAAACTCTTTAGCTGATGCTAACATCGCGCGCGCCAAATAACACCACCAGTAGATCTCACTGTAAAGTGTCTTTAATAAAGCCCACAAATCACACCGCGGATTAAAATAATCAGTGTTTATAATACTGATAATAAAACTCTTACCTGGATGATCGTTAATTAAACTCAGTTGAGTTTAACTCTTATTAATCTCCTGTAGCTCACAGACTTTCTGTCCTCTCACTCGCGCGCTCTGACAACTGTGGCTTTTGAACCGCGCGCCAAACTCGGCTTTCGCGCGAGCGCGTGTGCGCGCACTACGGCTCTTCCGGTTTGCTTGTGGAGATGATTTCAGAATAAAGGTTCTAACAAAATACTGTATATGTTAAAAGGATAACGTGGACTCAAGTACAACATAAATCGTATTTAAAAAAACGAACTATAAAACAACCAGAATGGAAAATTAAGCTATAAAAGAATTAAATACGCGTGTCAAGAAAATGTTGGTCATTAGAAAGTTAGCTAAAAAATAGGTGTAAAACTGTTTAGGAAATAAAAGCGTGTATATTTTTCAAGACGAAGTATTTTAAGATCTATAGTTTCTGGTTTTATCCTGCTTTTTTTATCTGCTATTTTGTCTTTTACCGCCTTTAACTGTTTTATCTTGTTTGTTGATAGTTTTTATTTTGTCCAATTCTATAAAAATATGACTTGCTTGATTTGACTTTACATGGCCAAATTGCGAAATAAAATAAAATATGTACGTGCCAGAAATTAAAATACATACATATATGTGTATATGTCAAAAAAGTGGCGTTAGCGGAAATTACTTTAGCGCAGCTGATGATTCACTTCCGGTGTCAGTTTTGTCACTGCTGGTAGCACGCTAGTAGCTAGGTGATGTTGAACGCGTGTGTTTACTGTTTATTTTTACACCTGTCTCTGCTATAATTTGGACTGTTTGTTATCTTTAAGCTCAGAAAGATGGTTTTCTACTTCACCAGCGCCGGTGAGTGTTCTTTTACATCCTTACTGAGGCGCGGGCGGGATCTGATAGCGTTATCAACGGTATTTATCCGCTCGTATTCGGGCAAGCCCCGCCTTCTGTGCTACGATTGGCTATTCGTAGACGGTTCTGTCTTTCGATTGGCTAATGAAACTATTCACCTGGCGGGCAGCTCCGGGGGTATTACTTAGTAGCCAATCATAACGGAGGAGGCGGGATTTGTCGGAATATGGATAGGAAAAATAAATAAGGTACTAGAAACAGTTACTAAACTTACTGCTTATATTAAAACATAAAGCTTATAGAGGATTATAGAGTGTGTTTAAAAACGGACACACACTTTCATTTCAATTTATTTTTAGTCTAGATGAATATACTTATATATAATGTATACGTATATGTGTGTGTGTGTGTGTGTGTGTGTGTGTGTGTGTGTATATATAGTGGTAAATAAAACACTCAGTTGTGTGCTGATCTAGAAGCAAAAGCAACATGACACAACTGAAGTGCCCTTGAGCAAGGCCCCAACTGCTCCCCAGGCACTGTGGGTAGGGGCTGCCCACCATCCCGGGCAAGCATGTTCACTGCTTGCCCAGTCGGCTAATGAGTGGTTTGGTTCAGTTACGACAGTGTTTGTGTTCAGTAGAGCTGAACACAGGTATTTGGGTGTCAAGGACGGGACCCACTGCCTCAGGCAAATGTGTTTACTGCCCCCTAGTGTGCGTTTCACTACATGGATAGGTTAAATGCGGTTGTGTGCAAGCACAGTCGGTCAATGAGTGGTTCAATGATCAAGTGTTCTGTAGAGATGTAAGAGTCTGTTATATTCATCTTTGCAGTTGTCACACCACCCTATACCATCTACATGGGGAAGGACAAATATGAAAGTGAGTGCAGATTCTCTCATATGAACATTTGTGTTTTTCCTCTGCTGTGGTGGTCGTGATAAAGTGACAACGATTTTTTTTTCTCAACAGATGAGGATCTCATCAAATACGGATGGCCTGAGGACATCTGGTAAGGAAACACATCCTGAACTGATTGTGTGCTTTATCCAGTTTCTGTGTTGTTCTGTATACGTTTTCATGAAGGGTGCCAATACTTCTGGAGTTCTGGACCCTAAAAAAGTTCAGTGCCACCTATAAGTCACAATCGATGGTGACTGTAAACAACAGTCTTTGTGTTTGTTTGTTTTTGTTGTTTTTTTTACAAACAATTATTCCACATCTTTGTTCTTCCAGGTTTCATGTGGATAAACTGTCCTCAGCACACGTATACCTGAGATTACCCAAGGTAAATCTTTTAGTCACAGATCTACGTTCAATGTATTTCTTGTCCTAAAGTCATTTAATTGAATCATTATTATTATTATTTTTTTGTATAAAAGGGAAACACGATAGACGACATACCCAAAGAGGTCTTGATCGACTGTGCACAGCTTGTAAAGAACAACAGCATCCAAGGTGAAGAAACAAAGTTTAATTGTCTGATTACTTTAAATCCTTATAGTTGTAAAAACAGTCAGACACAAGTTTTAGGACACATGTACTGTTTTTTGCTGACTGTATCTGGGTCGTTATTGGCATAAATATAGTTGATCCACTCAGCTGTTCTGTCCTCTGAAGCTAGGAACTGATGTAGTGATGTGATTATTACATTTCATTACTTTTAACTTGATGCTAGAGCATCTGTGACTCACTACAAATAAATCAACATAAAAATGGTGCCCCTTCATAAATGTTATTCACAAGGAGGCTGGTGCTGAGGTTTCCAGTTGACATGGAAAAGGATACAATCTGAACAGCTTGTTGAGTGCCTTGTTTTCAGTCCATACTAAACTAACTGGATTGTCTTGTTTGACAATTAATGTACACTTGAGAAGTCTGTTTTTGAAAATGTGCCCCCTGTAAAATATAACTGTTAACTTTTTTTTTATCACTAAATCAGTAATCAGTAAACCTTTTCTGTATGTTGTCTTGATATCACACAACTGTTTTGTCTGTGGCAGGCTGCAAAATGAACAACATCAATGTCGTTTATACACCGTGGGGCAACCTGAAGAAAACCGGAGACATGGATGTGGGTCAGATTGGTTTTCACCGCCAGAAAGAGGTACGCAGAAAGAACATGATAGAAAAGTGAACACTTACCAGATTACTAGCGGTGTACCGATTCTGAGACCGAGACGTGTAAATATCTGCCTCGGTCCATATTCAGTTCTTCAGTGTCCCCTCTCTGCTAAAGGTTAGGATACCGTCTGGCCGAATACCCGTTATGAATCTGTCGATATACATGGTGTTTAGGATCTATTAAAAAATTATTTATGGTGAATGTCATGTCATTGACAGGTGAGAACTGTGGCAGTAGAAAAGAAAGTCAACGAAATCATCAATCGGTTGGAGAAGACGAAGGAGGAGAAATACCCCGATCTCGCGGCAGAGAAAGAGTCCCGAGACCGAGAGGACCGGAACGAGAAAAAGGCTCAAATTCAGGAAATTAAGAAAAGGGAAAAGGAGGAAATGAAGAGGAAAAAGGAGCAGGAGGAGTTGAGGTATCACATCATAGAGCGGAAAATGCTCAAATTAAAAGCTTATACACGTTACAGAACACTACAGATCAGCCACAACATTAAAACCACTGATAGATGACTTGAATAACAATGATTTCTTGTACTTGTCTGGATTATATTAGGCAGCAAGTCAACAGTCAGTTCTAAAAGCTGATGTGTTGGAAATGGGTAAAATGGGCAAGCATAAGGATTTGAGTAGACAAGGACCGACGTGTGACTGGCTCAAAGCATCTCCAAGACAGCAGGTATTTTGGGGTGTGTCCCAGTATACAGTGGTTAGTAAAGGTGCCAAAAGTGGTCCAAAGACGAACAAGCACCCAAGCCTCACTAATGCGTTGTGTTGGATCTCACTGAGGATACGCAGAGGGATCTGTGTCTAATGTGCAGGTGCCACGTATACCCCAGGAAACCTTCAGAGTTCTTGTCTAGTCTGTGCCTCGACCGGTCAGAGCGGTTTTAACATTTAATGTTATGGTTTTAATGTTATGGCTGATCGGTGTATATCAAGTTGCATTTTTAATGATACAGAATCAAGTGTGCTGGCTAAAGGTGTTTCTTTTACAGGAATTATACCTCACTTATGAGGAGCGAAAAAATGACGACGAACGAGGTAGGAGCTTCGTTTTCTCGTTAATCGTTGTTATCCTAAACTGAGATTATTTATAAGTAGATATATTTATTTGACTTAGTCTGATGTGGAAATTTTCAATATTGGAATCATTGCTGTCAAAATACATGTTATGTCTAAGTATAAACATTTAAAACTCACAGTATTTACAATTTTAAACACACACACACAAAAATCTATTTATTTGGGACATCAGAATGAATGAAGGACATGAACTGGTGTAACTCATCAGAAGGGAGGCTCACACAGGCTGTAATTGCAATGGCATACTGCTGTACTGCCTCCTGCCTACCGTCTGTAGCATGCAGTATAGTCAGAAAAGTCTACGCATGTTTAAAAGTTTAAAAATGTCCAAAACCTTTCAGTTATTATAACTAACAGTGTGTAAGGAGGAGGAGGAGGAGGAGGAGATCCACACTGTTGTCCAAAACAGCTGTAACTGCTTTCTTTTTGCACTTAAATGTAAGCACAGTAACAGCCATGCTAACAACCAGTTAGCATTTTTACCTGGTAAAAGTAACTACAATTGTACTTAGACTGTTTAAGATATATCTATATAAATGACTTTCATATTAAATAATGATGTTAATAATAAATGTAAAGTGAAGTAGGCGGAGCCGGTGAGGCCATGATACCGGGATGCAGTAGACGATGAAGATCGCTCCCTCTGTAAAGTAGAAAATACTTTACACGAAATACGAACCGAAGTAGTACAACATCTGGGTACCTGTAAGTACACTACAGAGCCCCAGTCTGGTCACATCTGCATACTACATACTATGTGGATGCAGATTTAGTGTGCAAGCAGTATGTATTCTGCCATTTTGAATACAGCCAGTGTGTTCACCTGTCAGAAATGTTTGTAGATGTACCAGGGGTCCTATGGAAAGCCAGCTAAATAAACGCCATACAATTATGGAGCCACCACCAGCCTATGTATTTTGTATAGGTTTGTCTGTACTGAATCTCTGGTATTTCAGTGTATATCTATGAAGACCTGTGAAACATTTGCCACTGGAGTAAAGTGCGACTTGTTGATGTGTCATCACACGAAGTCACGCAGCTTCTGATCCACACTTTGTTTTTGTTTTTTTAACAGGACGGTAACGATTCTGATGATTTCATGTAACTGGGGGGAAAAAAAGATCTTCAAGGCAGACCTGACCTCTTGCGCATGCTCAGAGGAACACCACAGTGTACACTGTTATGGAGCAACCTGCCTGCTGTGCATCTTAAACATGACCTGTGCCAATAAAACATTTTGCCTGGATAATCATGGAGCAGATTTACCAATGGCTTGTTAAAACATACAAAACAAGAAAAAGCAGCATGCGGTGTGGCCGGGCTTGTCATGGAGCGACAATGTACTCATTTTCTTCCTGGCTATCTTTCTACAATACAAATGGTCATTTACATTTTGTGCTTTGGAGAAATGTTGTGGCATGTTTGATTATTACATAATGGATTCTGAAGCAATGACTTTTTTTTATTATTATTAAACAGATCAGGGTTTGGACGTTGTTCTGTCATGGACTGTGCTGTAAATCTCAGCTCAATTAATTTCTTTAGGCTTGTTGAGAGCCAGACGCCTGTTTGTTTCAATAAATCTTAAAACACACACCTTTACTTTTGTATTGGTTGATTATGTATATATGGTTATATAACCTATACAGCCTTGGGACCAGAAGATCCCCAGTTTAGTCCCTTTAACTAACAAGACACAACTGAAGTGCCCTTGAGTGAACTGTGAAGTGAACTACACCCTTGACCACTGTGCAGTGGAATTTACCTCCGCATTTGACCCATCCATGCAATGAAACACACACAATAGGGGGCGGAGAACAGACATGCCCAGAGAGGTGGGCAGACCCAATCCTCAGTGTCAGGGGAGCAGTTGGGGGTTAGGTCACTTAGGGCACTTTGTAGAGTCTTGTCAGTTGCAAGGAGACCTTCTGGTCCAAAGGCACAATGAGTGTGCAAGGCCCACCCAAGATCAATCTCTACAGGGTTAAGTGGGGCCCAACTGAGGCTAAGCTCAACAGGGATGCCCAACAATTTGGACAAGTGTTTCACTGCACATGTGGAGGTAATATTCCTCTGTGTACTAGCACAGTAGGTCAATGGTTCACTTTCACTTAGAGATTTTATGTAACAGAATCTACAGTATATTTAAAGTCACTGATTTTAGTATTTGCCAGAAGGTTACCTGGAAAGCTAACACAGCCCTTTATCATGACTAAAAAGCTAAATTCCCCAAACATACTTTATTTTATGATCTACAGGGGAGCTACAAGACACACAAGTTTATATGTGTGTTTACAAATGGAGGTGAAACAGACTACTCATTTAATAAAATTCCAATGTTCAGTGTCTGAATTGCCCATAACTGTTAGTGGTTGCCAGATATTCTTTCTTCTTCCACTGTTTTGCATGCTTTACTCAGCCTAGGCATAAATTGTCTTGTGGTGTGACATCACCTACAGTAAACTAAAAAAAAGATACATCAAGTATAGATCAGTTATATTTAAAGTTTAAGGATCCCTTTATGTTAGTGGAACTATCTTGTATCAGCTATGGTATACTATCTTAAATGATGATATTCTGAGGAAAAAACTTTGTTTTCTTTTTATAGTTAAATAATGTAGTGTTTAAAAAACATGAGGATTGGATTAAGTGAATCTTCATAAAAGCTATTTAAGTGACGTCACACCACAGGACATGATGTCACACCACAGGACATGATGTCACACACAGGAGTTAAAAATATTAACAATAGATTTAACATTAGATATTAAAATGTAATTACAATCTTTAGTAGATGAATTTGAACAAAAAAACCTGTTTGTCTTTATTAAAGGATTTTGAGACTTTTTTTTTTTTTTTACATTAGATACGTAGTAATAAACAAGACACGTTGAAACATTTTGGACACAAGGCATTCTGAAAACATTTTTAAGGATTAAAAAACCCGTCTTGGACACGTGTTTGATGGTCACATCTTCCAGCCAATCAGAAAGGAGTATTTTCTTACGTTTGTTCTTACAGCCAATCAGATTTTTACTTTCATCTTGTGGTCAAAACGAAAGTAAACCGTGAAAGTAACAGGAGCTAAACAGTGTCCTAAACACGACAGATTTGAGTTAGACAAGCTGTAACAGGGGACTGTGGTTTGGACATGTTGTTTATTCCGGAAACTTCATCATCTTATATAATAAGTAGGATTTCTCGGTTCAACCGCAGAAAAGCGATCAGGTTTTATTTTAAACATCATAGTGGTATCCGAAACGTCGGTACTGAAGTCATGAAACATCTGTCTAGTTCTGTGAATCTGATCAGTGTGAGTAATGAGGAGGAGTGTGAGGTGATGGTGGTCTTCTGTCCCATCGTGTCTCGTGCAGGAACGGACATTGAAGCTGCTCTGTCTCATGTCTCAGGTGAGTCAAAAGTATAGGGACACGGGGACAGAATGGCTTCCTTGAGCAAGGCCATGGCCATTAACCCTCAACTGCTTGGTTATATAAATGAGATAAATGTTAGTGGTTCTGGATAAAGAGCGTCTGCTAAATGCCCTAAATGTAAGGTTAACATTTGCCGGCCGGTAGACACTGGATCTACCTGCTGTACACACACACTTTCAACTGAACTACTTTGTCACAAGATTTACAGACATTTTCTTTAACTGAAAGTGAAAGTCATCGACGTACTGTTCCTGCACATTTAACCCATCTGTGCAGTGAAACATGTGCTAGTAAATGCACACACTAGGGGGCAGTAAAAACACTTGCACAGAGCAGCCCCTCTGTCCACAGCACCCAGGGAGCAGATCAGGATGTAGGTGCCTTGTCCAAGGGCATTTCATTCGTGTCTTGTTGGTATGGGGGACTGAACTTTCTCGAGCCATGGGAGCCATGGCTGCCCCCACCTTTTGACTTTCCCTAATGACAAAAAAATCCTATTTAGCAACAAATATGAACGACAAATGCCAACTTTGGCAACCTCTATTGTCGATTTCACTGATTTATGAATGTCATGTCTGCAGTTTCTAGTGCCAGTGATTAATGTCCTATATAGATTCAGCTGCTGTAAATACAAGCAAGCAGATGTATTTATGTATATATGTATTTATTTTTGGACTTTCTAGATGATAAACCCACCATAATGGTCGTACTTCACCACACATTCGACATTGAATATGCAGCACCAAACAGCAGCAGGTATGAAAGAAACAATTTGATTTTGGTTGACATGTTGTTCCATGAGGACTCTGGATTGCTGAGATGTCCAAAGAATAATACAGCAATCAGCAATGCAGGAAAATTCCTAGAGGAATACAGCAGACGTCAGCATGTGAGTATTAATTATTATCAGATGTAAGCAGTTTTTACTTTGGAAGAACACCTTTTTTTAAATACTTGAAATATGGAAATGTGTTAACAATTGTATTGAACATGCGCCAGGTGCATGTAGACTTTAGGTCTACTTACATTATTTGCTTTGTGGAAAACATTGCTTTGGGTTTTTTTTATTTTGGCTTCGCAATGTTTGCTGTTTGTTCTGCTGAGATACCAATATCACTTTTTAATTTTACCTGACCATGCGATCATACAAGTAATGTTTGTGATTACAGGTCAAAGCGTGCACACATGCAAAAGAAATGATGTCAGAGGTATCAAAACCTGCATTTTTCTCTTTATATAATTTCATATCAGCAGATATGATAATGTCATGTACAGAAGAAACTGATTGCATGTTTACTAAAGGAATTTATGTTCTAAAAATTGCTGTGCATTTTACCATTAAAATAGTGTAAATTTTAAAATAAGAGTGGTTTAAAACAATTTACTCATCCATCAAAGACGTGTATATTTTTATTTTATGCTAACAATTTATATAAGATAAATGTAGATAAATTAGGGGCATATGCCAGACAAGCCAATATAGAACCTCCACCAAAAAAAATCCTCACACTAAATAAGGTAACCAAATCACTACAGCACCACCAGCTGCAATTAACAGAGCTTCGTCAGAGTAGTCTAGATGATGAGGTTGAATATTTATATATTCAGCTGTAACTGGATATCTAATCCCGGGGCAGTTGGGATTAGATATCATCATCTGCACCTCTGGCTGTTACTATAGAAACAATGACATTAATATATGAATCTGTGATTTGAATTATGGTATGAAATACGATCAGTGCTGCTGTTATAGAAAATGTATCAATATCTTCTGACCAATCAAATATTTTAAGAAATATAAAATAAAACATTATGAATGGATAATGTATTAATTGATGTCTTATGGCTTTTTTTCCAGGTCTTAACTGTGGTTGCTTTTGAAGTTGTATTAGTAATGTGCAGAAAGAAACCGTTGGATCCAAGAACAGTTCCTGAAACGCTGTTCAGAATTTACTGCCGTTACTTATTGTACCGCTGCTACTACCACTTCCGTCAGAAGTACTACTTTTACTTACAATTTGATTAATCTGATTTATGGTTTGTTTATCTATATGTAGTGTATAGGATGTGTATAAGACCTTTGTAATTTATATCCTTCAAAAAGTAATTTATTACGAAGTTCAGTAATTAATCAGAGGCTGGCATTAGTTTTAATTTCAGGAGATGATTTAATAAATTACAGAGGGTTGTGGGTTAGAGCCTCGCTGGGTGAGTTGGATGTGCTTAACTGCTCCTAGGAGTGTGTGTGTGGGTGAATTGGTGTGTGTAACTTGTGATGCATGGGCACCCTGTCCAGGGGGTAATTCCTGCCTTGCGCCCAGTGATTCTGAGCGGGCTCCGGACAAATCGTGACCCTGATGGATTAAGCATGGATGGATAAGAAATTGTCTTTGTCAATTCATCAATTCATGTGAGCTAGACAACACAAGCTTTCAAAATGTGTAGTTTAGTGTAATATTGGCTATATTATGATGCTCATTGTTTAGGTTTGTGTTATTAATGCCCTTTTTACTAGCTAGCATAAATAAACCATAAGCTAACATAACTGATAAAATGTCTAATTTTTTTTTTATTTAATTGTTTGCTAGGTTGTGCGTGGCTGATACAACCACAAAATATTTCTTTCAAAATATTTATGAATGTCAATTACTCCATGCACAATAAATAAATAAATCAGAAAAAAAGGACTATATCACGATCCGAACCCATCCTGAAACCACCGCCTCAACTCGGATGGGACTTCACTTCATCACAGGACATACATTCACACATAATAATTTAGCATGGTCAGTTCTCTTACCTTTATGCTTCTATATGCTATTATAAAAGATGCTACACACCCGGTCGTAGATTATAATTATTTTTAGAAAAGCAATCACTGGGTCCTGAATTATTACGACGAATCAGAACGAGCTGTTTCCATATTAGCAGAGCTCAAGGCCAGGCTGGATACTATAGATACTAACCATTTCAGATGACCTTAGAAGGGTGGATCACTCCAGTTTGTTTTCACAGGAATGTTTTAGTCATTGCAAAGTGCATGACGTGACCCAGACATTACTTTTATATTTGAACAGGTCAGCTCACTGAGAGCTAATGGTGATAAAAGGTCTCCTCATTGGGTTATATAAAGACACACTCCACCAAAAAAACATCAATAGACTCAAAGTTTCCTTTTAAGTCTACAGTTGTTGTTTTTTTTTTATATAGAGTCAATGAACACATTATGAAAAATTCACCCCAAACATACCACATACCCTGGATTATGTTTCTTGAGAAGGCCTCAGTATCCCAAAATGGTCCAGTACTTTCTTGTTTGAAATAAGACTGACAAGTTTTTTTTTACAATTGTGGTTGCACACACCAACCCTGGGCAGCTTTAGCCTCACCTCAGAATTCCCTACATTCAGAAATACAGAAAGCACAGCATATGCTTGAGCCAAAACAATGTTAGGACCACACACACACACACACACACAAACTAAACATGAAGAAGACTATAACTGGTGGGTGGTGTGGAGTGTAGGACGCCACACCAATAAAAAGAGATGTGCCCTTCAACCGTGTTCGCTTTTGCTAGCATGGCCTCCAACGAAAGCAAATATAGCCATAAAATGCAGGTGGAGGAGAACGGCTTTGTACATGAGCTGCTGTGATGCAAGGAAATGTGGTGCACACATGGGGCTGACTGAACAGATGACACTCCAGGGGGTGGAAGGAGAGAAAGACAGCATGGAATTGCATGGATAAGGTCACAGAGAGGGAAAAAACTCGGCTATCACACAGTGGCGGACTCGGACTGTTTAAAGGGCAGGGGTGAAAAATAAAAAGGGCACCTAATGCATGATACAGGGCCCCAGTAATCAAACAGAATAGTTTCCATCCTTGATTTATTTATATTTAACAGTACATTATTAAGTAATTTGATTACTGTAATGTAATATCTTCATTATCCTCTGACTTGCCTAGCGTCCCTCAGCTCTCCACCATCATGTCTATGCTGTCTTTATTTAAGGTTAAGCAGATCAATATTTTTATTATAATCAGTTATAATTGTACTGTATAGACTGTGCACTGTGTGATATAATTGCGTCATGTTTGCCGAAAAAAACAATTAAGTGTAAATCAAAAACAAGCCACAAAAATCACAAAACGCATCCATCGAAAAGACACCACATACAACATGCAATATGTATGCCAACTCTGATTACCATGGTTTTACCATGGGTTTATGATACAGAAACAGAATCCTGATGTCAGTTCATTCATTTTTTCTGGATGTTTTGTGAATTTGCAGTTTTTATTTTTTGTTTAATTTACTTTCTCTGGCACTGTAAATAAATATATATGCCACACGGCATTACCATTAGCCCTTTGGACTTGATTAGAATGAATCCCCCTTAATATCACATGAAAAGAATTTAATGTTTTACTCCAAAATGAATGTTGTTGATACATAAGCACCAGATTGTCAATAAAAGACGTCTGTACATAAGACAAGGCAGTTCATAACAAGCTGTCAGAAGTCAGAGCTTTATCCTTCTCTCCTTCCTCACGGCTGCAGCTTTGGACCCAACTGTTCAAAGAAAGAAAAGCTTTTGGCAGCATTTTTCAGCTCCTTTAAAATATACTTTTCTTTGCCTCCTTGGCCTTGTGTAATCCTGCGGTAAGTTGGCTAAATGCTAACCCCACTTTTACATTGATCAAAAAAACAATTCACACCAAACTACGACCCTAAAACAATTCTTTATAGAATAAGAGAAAATCAGCTAAGCATTAATAAGATCTATAGCTACGCATCCAGGCTAAAAATGTGATAAAGCTCTCGATCACTTGAAGTGTACATAAATTAGAACTTAGTAAGGCTTTTACTAATAAACCTTAATCTTTACAACTTAAATCATGCTGTATGACTTCCTCATCATCGAACACGTCAGGGTTACAGATCAGTTATCTGTGGCAGCTGAACATTCTTGAGAAGGTATGGCCAAAACTGAACATTTAATTGAATGAAAAAAAACTTTTTAACAATGGGAATAAAAATCTGAAATGTTACTGTGTTAATTTTGACAACAGTTAACCTATCATAATCTAATTTATACAGTTAACCTATACAGTTTAGGTTACTAAGATGTTGTTATGGTATAGATGTTGGTTACTAAGTGGTTGCTATGGTACATGTGTTTGGTAAAATGTGGGATGCCAAAAATATTGGTCTATAAACTCTCCCAATGTGTGGAGTGACATGAGCAGTGTAACTTTTTATGAACATTTTGCTGTTCATTTCTACATTTCCAAAAAATGTACAGTTATAATACAAGGATTGTATGACATATCGGTTCATAAAGCATCGTTTCAAATCATAAAACTGCACTAATAATTCTATAATTTTGCCAAAACCTACAAGGAAATCATGTGTCCAATCAAAAGGCTGTAAACCAGCCAACAAAATATATCCAAAGACTGGAACATGGTGAAACCATGTGGGATAATTTAAAGCAGCGAAAATCTGGCAGAAAAATAAGATAAAGTAGCTAATAATATATGAGATTAAATCAAAATTCATAGCTAGGTATTAACGTAAATTAATGGGTCCTTGCAGAAATGCATAATATGTTTGTTAGCAGCTGTACAATGTGTTTTAAACGTAAGATGTACATTTAAAATCTTTTCAAAATTAATTGACCGGACCCCCAGACTGCTGTCATGGCACCAACTTTTGGAAAGCCTGTCCCGGGATGGGTGTTACAAGGGCACTGCATCATGTTTTCTCACTTGGAAGGGCATCTGAGAGTTCAGCACTTCACAAGGTTGTAAATTTTATCCCTATAGGGCACTAAATAACTTTCTCCACTGATGAGGCTTCCATTAGGAAACGTACCCATATTGTCTCTAATGTAGATACACCCTTTGCATGCCATTTTCTCTAGTGGAAAGGGCACTTTGACTCTAGAGTCAAAGAGGGGCACAATAGGGGACATTTAATGATGAACCCTCTATCAAAAGGCAACCATAAGGGCACTTCTTAGGACACATTATTAAATTTTCTTGATCTAGAAGGCACATCAAAATTTACTGCAAGAAACAGCACCCAAAAGGGCACTCCATTATTTATTTCCTATATGAAATGCAGCCAATAGGGCACTTTGTCTCATTTTTGCCACTCTAGAGGGTACTTTAGTGACCTTTTTTTTCAACCATGAGGACTGCCAGAGGAAAAACCAAAAACCCTTAAATGTTGAGGGTCTATGTGTATACTGGGCCTTAGATATATTAAATATTTAGTTTAGTTTTGTAGTGCCCCAAGCTGGAGCTAAATAAATTTAATTAAGATATGTTATAAACCTAAACAGACATTAATTAGATGAAAAAACAAATATAGATTGCAAAATAATTAAAACATAAACAAATGTAAACATATCCAACCCTGGTGTTGATAAAACTGGTGCTAGCTGTGGTACACATGTCTAATCTCTGACAGAGGTCACATAATTTAAATGAATGCAGTTCGCCTGTTCGCAATTAGGGTCATGTGATCTCAATATAAACAAATCGGGACCTTCATGGCCGCAGAGATGTTTACAGTACATACTTAAAATAGCAGCATCACAAAGACCAAACAGCTGTTGAAACTAGACTGGGCCAGTTAGTTAGTTTGTTTATTAAATCCAGTATTAAATATACACTGAAGTGATAGAAAAACTGGTACAGACAAACCTATATGCAGAATACATAGATTGGTGGTGGCTCAATAATGGTATGAGGTTTGTTTCATGGGAAACATTACATGGGACTACTGGTGCATCTACAAACATCTCTGACAGGTGACGCTGTGTGTGTGTGTGTGTGTGTGTGTGTGTGTCCTTTTTTGACAATTCACACCCGTTCATGTCCAGGATTCATTTTGATTGGTTTGGCCTCTTTTATGTATAGAGATGCCAAATTATGGTTAGAGCAAAGTGTGAGTGTGTGAGTTTGAGGTTTTGCCATACACACCTAAGTCACCTCATCTCAATGTTATTGAACACATCTGGGGCACCATGCAGTGCACTGTGGAACACAGAAATCTTACACCTCCGGCCAGAATACAACAGAATTTTGAAGCGTTCTGCAGGAAGAATGATGTTTATTGCCTACAAATTATTTTCACAAGCTCGTGGAAACCTACCAAATATTAGGCTACCAGTATTTCTGGCATTTAAGTATATGGCACAAGCGTGCCTAGAGAAGTCCATCCACCAAAGGGCAGGTACATTAGTCACAAAAGCAACCAAGACTCCTTCTGATGCCAGCTAGTGTCACCAGAATAACACAGGGTTGGATATTTCTATAATCACAATAGTTGTTTTTTTATTAATACATTTGCATGCTATAGTCCTACTGCTTCAAAAACACAAGCTATTATAAGTTTATTATTATATTATATTATATTATATTATATTATATTGTATTATATTATATTATATTATATTATATTATATTATATTATAT
>JAOVVF010000034.1:8482193-8497376 GCA_028565595.1 Duopalatinus emarginatus | reverse complement strand
ATAAAAAGTGAGCAAAGTAAGGTCAAAAACTGAAGGCAAAACAAGGAACAAACAGTTTATTAAATTTTGTAACTGAAACAGGTGGAAAACTAAAATAACTGGGAATTGGTATTTCTGGCATGGATGTAGCCATCTTGGTTGGCCACCTGGAATTCTGGGAACTGGAGTCTGAACATGGTGTGTTTTATGCTCGGACACTGACTTTTTAAAATTCCCTCTAATTTTCTCAAACTCAGATGGAAACATATGTAAGCATTAGTATTTAAAATCTTATGAGGGCTACAACAAGATGATACTGGAAACAAGGAACACAGTATTGGGGTGATCTGGGAAAACTTGTAAAGGCAGAAAACAAAATGGAGCTCATGTGTTTGGGCGATGAATTCCCTCTTAGTGTGTGCTACTTTTTTTTAATCACACTGACCACTGTTAACTTCAGTCAAAAGTCAGGATACGTTTTATTTTAGAAATGAAAGGGGAAATTACATATCTGAATACCCCATGGGGGTAATGTAATGGGTGAGGAGGCCTATCTTTTAGGCTATGTTGGGAATGTGGTCACATTTCCTGCAACTTTTAACTCACCTCGTACATCACATGATTTTGTTTTGCCAAGTACCTTTTAATCTTAGTCCTGTCCACCCCTGTATTTTTATTGGTATGTTACCTACTGAGTTCACCTATTTGACTTGGGCCTTTTAGCTTATGTATACCCTGTGGTTTCAATGTATTGTATCATTTGTACTGTTAAGTACACGCTTTGCTGTCTGGTTTTCCTGGTTTTAACTCCCCCCCCCCCCCACACACACACACACACCTGTCTTATTTACCCACGTTACAGTCCAACAAATTAAGAACAGGAATTGACACAGAATCTAGTGGAGAAATGCAATCTTACTGGTTATCATAAGAACATCATATTAAATGTAGAATATAATATTTAAAGCATAATAACAAAATCACACCACAAACAGGGCAGCCGTTGCCTAGTGGTTAGTGAACCGGTCACAAGGTCCCGGGTTCGATCCCCCCACAGGGCAAGACACGACTGAGGTGCCCTTGAGCAAGGCACCTAACTCCCCAAACTGCTCCCTGGGCACCATGGTTTGGGGCTGCCCCCTGCTTCAAGTGTGTTCAATGCCCCTTAGGGGTTACTGGTGTTTGTGTGTGTGTGTGTGTGTGTGTATGTGTGTGTGTGTGTTAAATGCAGAGGACTGTGTGTGAGCACAGTAGGCAAATAGTTCACTTTACTTCACAAAAGTCTTGATGGTCTACATCTGAATTACTGTATAGTCCATAGACACAGTTTCACGCACTTTCAGCAAATCTTACCCATCACACAGGCACACAGTTACACAATCTTCGAGTCAAGTCAGCTGCACTAGTTTGATATCACAGACGTCATCCCTTTACAACTTCTAGATGTCTTAAATGCAGATGATGACCAAAGTGCAGGGTGCCAAAGGTGTGGTGGCAGTGACTCATGGACTGAAGGTTCAGAGAAGCTGTTTACACAGAGGGCAAAGAGAGTGAAATCAATCCCTCCAGCACCACTTTACCAAGCTGAACAAGCTAAACAGCTGTACTGTGACATTAGACACTGCAGCACCAGTGGTACAGTACATCATAATTCTGGTGTAGTGTCAAAATTAGCAAAAACAGCTTGTTTAAAAATGGTTCAGGTCCTAAACGAGTCCTTCTGCCATCTGACAGATGATGTTATTGATAAATTTGTTGTTCACAGTTTGAGACGACACATTAAATCAATGCTGTATTCAGTGGAGAGTTGATCTGTTTCTAATAGAGGGAAATTGATCCACAAGGAGAACTGCATAATCCATTTTCATGGTGGAAAATTCAGATAAAAACATTGGCGAGGTGTCAGTTTTATGAAGATAGGACCAAGACATTGTCCTGAGATTCATGCTGCTGAGCTGCCAGAGTTTTTCTCTGGTTCTGATTAACAAAAGTGCGCTGTGGTTTGTTTTGTGTGTGTTTATGGGCATCTGTGAAAAAAAATGAGACTCTACATCTCTTAAACTCCTCCTGAACTCTAAGGTAGGACGTGAACTGTGAAATATTTGCCAGACACACGGTGTAATATATGAGGCCATAATTTAGAGAAGTAGACTCTGGAAAAAAATACAAAGTAACTAATTAAACAACATTCAGTCTGGTGAATAGTCTATGAAGAGATGAAGCATTTCCCTGCATCAGAATTCGTAAGGAAAAACCATTAATTGTTCAAAGAATCCTTGAGGAATTGTTTTTGGTAACAGTGTTTCTTTTGTTTATCCATTTAGGAAAAATTTAAAGGTCAATTTGAATTCCTAAAGCCAAAACCTCTTTAGAAATCCAAGAACCACAGGGAAAAAAACAACCAAAAAACTATGAGGGGAAAAAAACGAAAAGTGCAGTGATTTACCACAAGGAATTTTTTCCACCTGAGGGTCTATTAATAAGGTTCTTTATTTGTCTATCAGAGGACAACTTAAAGGTTCTGTGAATATCCTGACAAAAGAAAGTCCTTTTCTGAAACGGTTCTTAAATATATAACATCTTTGGAAACCTAATACCCAATAATATCTAATCAAACCCACGAGGGACATTTTTTAAAAGACAACCAAAGTCCATCTTAAAGCACCTAAAAGGTTTTTTGGAATATCTTTTATGAAGTCAACTATTTAAATCATCCCAACAATCTGAAATCATTTAAGGGTACATTTTGTAGGAGGAAAAAAAAACAAATATTCCGTCCATCATCTATTGGGAAAAAGGCGGCAGCTGTAGGTTTATGTTTAAGGTACCAGCCTTGTGACTGGAAGGTCTCTGGTTCATTCCCCACAAGGACAAGCAGGGGTGTCAGAAGCCTTTTTAATGTGGGGTGGGGTGGGGGTGGGTCAGCTAGATGCCATTTCCTGCATTCCGGTGTGTTTTTAACAGATTGAAATGATAGCTAACATTAAGCTAGCTGATAGATCTCCTAACACTGACAAGTCAGCCAACTGCACTAACATTTCCATTGGGGAAAAAAAAGTTCTGTGGGGAAATTTTTACTTATTTTCCACTTCTTTGTAAAGAATTTTCTAATGTCCATTATATCTGGTGAAGGAGCAAATAATGCAAACAACTGATCATCAACCAAGAACAGCCCACTCTTACTTACAGTAAATAAGCAAAGCTTACTCCTAATATTATACTGTTTAGTTGAACATTTATTTATCATGGCCTAGGGTTCATTTTGAGGGCATATAACAAAAGGTTTTAGCTAAAGCTGGACATTGTGAAATGGTAATGGGGCTGATGTTAGTTACCTCCTCCAGTGTGGATCAGTCTGCACCTTTACTGTCTATATACTGAATATTCACTTTACTGACATGCGGTGAGTTGTTGTAGGCAACCCGGAAAAAAAGGAGTGGACTTTCAGTGGTCTGTGTATTCTCCTATTGACCAAGTGGAGCACGAAGCAACAGAAATAGTGCTGGGTAAACCAATATTTTATGTTAAATGTGGGGGGTCCAAACGCATAATTATAAAAGGCAGAGGGGACACCTACCCTTCAGATTAAATGGCGGTGACGCCCATGGCGACAAGACACGACTGCTGTGCCCTTGAGCAAAGCAGCTAACCCCTAACTGCTTCCCAAATAGGGTTGCCCACCAACAAGTGTGTTCACTGCCCCTGGTGTGTTACACTGCATGAATGGGTTAAATGCAGAGGTCAAATTCCTTTGTGTGTACAAGCATAGTGGTCAGTGAGTCACTTTACTTAAAACCTGTGTAAAAAAAAATAACTAAACCAGAAACAGAAGCCTTTTAGAAATGAAATAATCATGAACTCTCCAATGAGAAATTGTAAGAAACAAACAGGAAAATAAGTAAATAAAACAGAAAGTAGTGATAAAAAAACCTTAGCTCATTTTTCCCATCTGGATTTGGTTTTCTCAGGCCGCATCGTCAGGTTAACATGTTATTAGCTTTGATTATAAAGCATGCAACATCATTCCAAAAAGAACATGAGGAAGAAGAACAAACTCTAAAGTTACATTGTTCTCACACCCAAAAGCCAAAATATTATCAATGTGCATTTATCAGGAAAGTCGAGGATTTGTGGCGTTTATCCTTTCAGCTTTCAAACAGATGCACACACTTACACTCACCACAAAGGTCTGCACACAAGATGTGACAAATTACTCTGGTGAAATTTACATTGCGGCCACTTCTCTTTTCACCATGTTTTCAAGGTCTGCAGGCGATTTGCTCCTAAATGTTGCATCACTATTTTCTGATCAAATTATAGAAAGAATTTAGCTCGATCATTATCAGTGATCTACCTGGGATTTCAGTTATGTCTTGCTCAAAATCCTAATAGCTGGAAAAGTCCTTAACTCCAGCTTGCTTAAATATATAGAAACATTTGATATTTGTAAAGAAAAGACATCATTGTTGCAAAAAGACTCAAGTAGCCACAACCTGATGCTACTGGATAAAAACGTATGTAAAGCTTGCATTGATAGCTACAATGTTGTTCACTTCTTATTATGGATTAGCACCAAATGACAGTGAGACATACAGGAATCCCAAAAACATCAGCTGGCTATGTTACCTGGGACCTAAGTAACATACCCATGTTTGCACATCCAGAAATGTTTCCCAGCAACCATTAACACAGATCAACTGCTACCCTGAACAAGTTCTGCATATCCTTTAATAAAATGTGCCAAAACAAGAAGGGCATTAATGATGGTTCACTTTTTTCTATAGTGAACTGAAAATAAACAATGCCCAAACAGATAAAGATAGCTGGAAAAGGGGAACCAATAATCAGACAGCACACAGTCACAACCACTTACAGTAAATTACAAGGCAAAATATATTTAATTAAACCCCAAAACACCAACTATACTGATGTAAGGAATCAAGCAGAATCCAACCCACTGCACACAGGGAATAATGGCAATACAATCAGCATTTAACGCAAAAAATAACCAATCACAGTGCATGTTATACAGAGGACGGACATACATGAAAAATCCCTCTTATTGCACACAGCTAGTTAAAATGGAAAATTTGCAGTAACCAACAACACTTACCAACTTGTGCACGAACTGAACTTCCTCCATCCGAGCTCAAGAATCCAGTTTTGTTTAATAATTAGAAATCACAAACTAACAATTTTATAAACACAAACTCTGGTCAACAAGGAAGACTGTTAACACACTCTACACATTCATAGGAGACAACAAAAAAGTGCTTAAGTGCTCAAAACAATGACCTAAACACTATGGTTAATGAGGGTGAAACAAGACACAGGTCTGAGTGATCAGTGTACATGTGACATGGTCAAGTCCGGTGCAGTGGCTGCTGGGAAACGTAGTCCTGACAGAGGCGAGTAAAGCATCATGGGAAGAGACACGGTCTTAGGTGGATCCTAAGGTCTTGACTTGAGGATAGATAGATTGAAGCTCATTTAAGGATAGCGGTGATGGAGTCTGAGCACAGGCGAAACACAACCCCACCACCAGTCTGTTGGCCAGTTTGCTCATAAAAATCACCATAGTCACCCGCTATGCTTTTTCAAAACCGCAGGCATGGCCGATGTCAGGGTCTCTTATGGATCGGTTATCTAATAGTATTTCTGTGTCCTTTTATGTTAATCAGTACTACACTAGCCAAGCATGTCACGTAGCACAACAATCAGTGTTGCAGCAGTCGCAAGCAGAAAACTGGTACAGACTGTAAAGCAAACCTGGTACAGATTGGTGGTGGCTCCATAATGATATGGGGACCGTTTAGCTGGCATTCCACTGAACCCCTGGACCCATACAAACATCTCTGACAGGTGAATGCTATGTGTGCCTCCTTTCTAATGTTACACCAGTTCATGTCCTGCATATATTCTGATGGGTTCTGCCTCCTTCAACAGGACAATGCACCACCACAGGCTTGACTAACAGTTCACAGTTATCGAACACGTCATGCTGTGGAACACAGAAATCCTACACCTCACACTGCAACAGAATTTAACTAAGCACTCTTGTATTTAACTAAGTACTATGGAGCCTATGTGGAGCCCATGCCCAGTCAGGGACCGATTGAGTATTAGACTGGTGTACCAGTTTTTCTGGTACTTCAGTGTACATAAGTTTATACAAGAGTACACTGTATATCTGTGGTATTATTCATTTCCAGCTGTAAATACCACCACATGAAGAATTTATGCCCATACTGTAAATAAGCTATACTGCAACATAAAGTTATTTCCACAGCATGATATGGTACAAATGCATGCCTAAAATGAATTCCACCTGCAAGGGAAAAGAAGAAAAATAACTGGCTCCAGCACCATGGTTAACGTCTGGCGCCGTTTATTCTGGCAACCATTGTATATGCAGGAGAGGGAAAATACTGTATAACATCCTCCTCTGTTTTTATTTAGTGTTCTTGACTCAGAGGTAAACAGTTAATATTCACCTGTAACACATCACTTTGTATACAGAGGATCTAAGATGCTGCATTCATGTTATGCATTATAGAGGTTTTGCCTGAGGACGTAGTGGAAATATGGGGTAATCATTTTTATTGATGCTAAATTCTTTGTGTCAGATGCTTTTAAACCAAAGTCATTTAAACCGGAGCAGTTTTACACTAAAATAATTAAGAATTTATCAATGCATAATAATAATTTTTAAAAAGCTCTTATTATAAAATGTATCTAAATATGTATGTCCAACATTCTCTAGTTTTTCTCAGAACATTATTCAGAGGTAATTATATAAGAACCAACCAAGAACTAACCAGGAAAAAAGAGTATTATCTTATTAACTACTAAAAACTACTAGTTAAGTACTCAGTAAGTCTGTTAGTAGTTCATTATCCAGTACTTCAGTAGACTTAAGCAGTCTTAGTTTTATTTGATTATAACTACTAATAAATTACTTAATCACAAACTGATCTTAACCTATTTCAGAATCTGAATTTTGGTCTGTGAGTTGTTTTTACTGAACCAGTCGAGATTTAAAATCACCCACAAAAGTGCAATACTGTTTCATCAACTATGTCTGAAGTGTGACTGTGTATCTTTGTAGTAGCTGAGAACAGATGTGAAACAGAATTACACCTGAATTAATTTCAGTAAATTTAACAAATGTTTTGCCTTGTACTTTTGTAGGTTATTATTGTCTGTCTTCCTCTCTTTAGGCCTATTAGGTGTTAAATGCATTTTCAAGCTGAGTGAAATGGTTATGTAACCGTTCTGATGTTTATTTGATTCTGTGATTTACGTCATCCTGCCCCTCATGCTTATTTTGCTTGGCCAAAGTAAGCACCATGACCAGTCTAGGTAGTGTAGGTGGACCTGTATTGTGACATTAAGGGCTGGAAAAAAAATACCAGCCATGAGCTCACAGGCAGCTGAAACAATCTGCATGTTGTTTTCCCAGCCAACAAACTGTTTAATAATAAATTGCTTAATAACTCAACCAAGTTATGCAATTACAGATTGAAAACTATGTTTGTATTATATCACTGAAATAAAACTATTTGTACAATTCTTTGTGAAAATAATTCTTTGCGGGTCTGGAACCATTCTTTCACAATTTTAAATAACCTGGTCATTTAGTACATTTAGGTACTCAGCTAACTTCATTTTATTGCCACATAACGTCTCAAACGTCGCAACCCGCGATCATGACACTGACTCCAGAGACTCCAAAGACAAACAGCCACTATTAAAAAAAAACCAAACCTTTGGCCAGGAAGTGTAGCACTTGGCACTGACTGCTGATTCAGCACATGATAACTCTGTATGAGTTATATAATGAGTTACATGATTGTGCACTGGGTTGTGAGAACTTCAAAATGATGCTTGTAAACAGACCACATTGCTAACCATGTGTGTAGCCAGTGCATCTAGACCATTAAGCAGCAGCACAAAGACTTTAATGTTAAACACATTTAACCTGTTCAGTGCCAGAGCTATGGCTCTTGTCCCTACATATTTATACTACATATAAAAATTCCACACTATTTAATTACATATTTCACAGTGAAAGTACACTCTACTAATTTAGCTAGAGTTTAAAAAAGATATACAGCTTCACTGCATGTATTTTAACACTTACAGAATAAAAATCCATGTGTTTAACCCTGAAAAAAACAATTAAAAGATATTAAGTGCAATACGTAAATAATTAAATATTAGGACCCAGTCAAAATAAAGCAGCTTCCCGACAAAAGTCTACACTTCAGAAATGCTTGGCAGCAATATCAAGTCACATCGTGACAAAACCAAGCCAAAAATCACAGCTCAACGTCCAACCTGCCGCACTGCATACAGATAAATAAACGTTAAATTAGTTCGCTGTATGTGGTAGACTAGCTCGTAAGATATTTTAATGCTTTCATTTAATGATAATGTCATTTTGCTGTTGAGTAGTTGAGTAGATTGTTGTTGTGCATCCCTCCCCCAACCCCCGGTGGCCAAGCAAGATGGCCGCACACAGCCACGTTACTTCACGTCCCATCCGTTTTCAGTTCCCTGCTCATTGAGTTTATGTTTTCCACCTGTTTTATGTTTATTGATGAAGCTTTATGTGTTTCACCTGCATTCAGTTAGCCTTAGTTTATGTATCTAAGCCCTGTGTTTTGTTTTCATGCTAGCAAGTCACGCTTCCTGTGCCAAGCCGCGTCATGTTTAGCTGATTCTGTTTTTAGATTTTATCTGGATTCTGTTTATCTGGTTTTTTTTTGTTCTTCATTAAAGTGCTTGCATTTGTGTCCACATCATGTCAGCGAGTTTCTAACTCTCATCCGACATTTACACGCCTCTGAATAGACAAATGATGAAGTAGTGAACTGCACTAAATGTGTACTTGCACTCAGTAACCGGCTTCTGTTGCGTGAAAGGCTTTAAAATGTTTGACTTAACTTCAAACAAGTGTGCATCATTTTATGTTAATTACATTTCCCATGCTTGCATGTTTTTAATAAATTTAATTTAGTTTATAATGAACATGCCTCAGGCTGCCCTTTTCTCTTTAGAACACAAAGGCCTCACTTGTTTTGCTCAGAGGAAACTAATATTCTATTCTACACATTAGTATTTCATTCTTCATTGTAAACAATGATTCAGACTAGATTTATCCATCAACTAGAGGCAATGGCTGTATTCAAAATGGTATTACTACTACTATACTGCATACTAGAATAGTATATACTGCATACTACCTACTGTCTGTAGTATGCAGTATAGTCAGAAAAGTCTACGCATGTGTAGCATACTACATGTCACGTGAGCTGCGAATTTGTCCGAGAGAATTTTAAGAGCCAGAAGTTTAAAAATGTCCAAAATCTTTCTGTTATTATAACTAATCAGTGTGTGAGAAGGAGGAGGAAGAGGAGGAGGAGGAGGAGATCCACACTGTTGTCCAAAACAACTGTAACTGCTTTCTTTTTGCACTTAAATGTAAGTACAGTGACAGCCATGCTAACAACCAGTTAGCATTTTTACCTGGTAAAAGTAACTACAACTTTACTAAGACTGTTTGATATATTTAAAAACATGACTTTCATATTAAATAATGATGGAATAATATAGCGTTATGTAAAGTGAAGTAGGCGGAGCCGGTGAGGCCCTGGTGCATGCTGGGATGCAGTTCACCACAAAGATAGCTCCTCTGTATGCTAGAAAATCTGATCGAAGTACTACGATATCCGCGTACCTGCAGTACACTACAGAGCTCCAGTCTGGTCACAAACTGCATACTACATACTACTTTTAGGCAGATTTAGTATGCGAGTAGTATTCAGCAAACCATTTTGAATACAGCCAATATTTCAATAGCTCAGATTTAACTCTTTCATAAGTCATTAAGCTTTGCCAAATGTAACATATATTTAGTTTTACATAACTGTACATTTATATATGCTGAGAATAGGCATGTTACAGCAGTTCTCTAAGGACGACAATGTTAAATAAATTACGGATAAATTATCCCTTGCATGGTGGTTTCTTTCAAGAAATGCTTTTATTTCTTTAACACAGTGTAATAAAACACTCCTGTCAACATTAAACTTTTACAACACAATATATAACACTGCTCAAAAGCATAAAATACTAACAAAGAGCACTTTTGCATATGTGACATCATCAAAATTTACATTAAAAATATAGAATTGTTTTCTATATTTAATGTTTCATAGAAATGTATTGTTAATTGTAATTTAGTTTGAAATAGTTTTGTATTTGCAGGACTAATAATTAAATCTCACAATGTCATGTTCTTATATCTTCTTCAGAGTACCTGCTCTGAATATGCCATGGTATATATATATACAAAAATAGATCTAATTCTGAAATAATGGCTTGTTTGAACATAGTATTAACATTTAAAGTGCCTTAACATTTGTTGTCATGATATGTTCGGGAATTCGTAATGAAAAACAAACAAGAGGCCATCAAAAATAACAAAAAGATACCGTTCCATCATTCAGAGACATTCTCAAAATATCCACTGGACCATAAAAAAAGGCTAAAATGTTACGCAAAATCTAAAACTGTGCTGTAGTAAGTCCTTTATAGTCTTCCACCATCTGGCTAAGGTAACCACCACGTGGTCAAGTGCACAGTCATGTGATGTGTGTCAGATATTGGTTATGTGTGTTCAAGGAAACATATACAACTGACTGTAGTTACTTCAAAGTTGATTTCATTCATCCATACTCAGTAACATTGTTGTGTTTCCAGCACGATGGCTTCATCATAAGACATAGGTTCTACTATATGGTGGCGTCTGAACATTTCTTCTCACACAGTGGAGTTCCCTGGTGGTCCAGGAGGTCCACGTGGGCCAGGTGGGCCAACAGGACCAGGCTTTCCTCTAGGCCCAGGAATCCCATGTTGACCAGGGAGTCCTGCTTGACCCTGGATTCCTGAGGGTCCTTTTGGTCCTTGCAATCCATCTTTGCCTGCAACTCCCATGTCACCCTTCTGCCCCTTTTCACCTCGAGGTCCTGGTGGTCCTAAAGACCCTTTGGCTCCTTTAGGCCCTTGGCTTCCTTTCACTCCGGAAGGTCCAGGTTCTCCTTGAGCTCCTTTAGGCCCTACAAAGCCCTTTGGCCCTACAGGACCGGGGATACCTGGGCGTCCCTTGTCTCCCTTGATCCCTGTTGATCCTGTAGGGCCTGTTGATCCTGTTTCACCCCTGTTGCCCTTTGGACCTGGTGGACCAGGAGCACCTGCAAAACAAGAATAGATGAAATTAATCAGATTTTGTGTTTACCACATCTAAATGGTATATACCACTAGTAAAAATGTTACACACCTTTCACAATGGTGAAGTTTTGGATTATCTGAGTGTGCCGAATGTCCACCAGCTTCATTTCTTCCATAACCATAGAGATGTTCCTCATATCCATATCAAGACGTACATTAAGCATCATATATTGTGATCTCAGTGAGTCAGCAAGGTTCAGAAGAAGCAAAACAGTATTGTTTAAATTCTGCAGGTCCTCTGTGTGGATGCCCAGCTTTGACTGGCAAGATGAGCTTTCCATGTTGATATATTTGTACATGCTCTGAACATGGCTGACTGTTGCATTAATGCTGGATGCAATGGTCTCGATTTCCAATTCAATAGAACTCATTCTTGTGTCCAGTGTCACAAACCTTTCCCCAGTCCTATTCTCATAGTACCTGGCATGATACTGGTGGTCATGCATGTTCTCCTCATGTTCATCAATGTAGGAAGACACGTTGTCCAGTTGTATCTGCAGGTTCATGACCTGTAATGTGAGCTCGTGAACCATATCTGAGCTCAAGCTGATTCTCTGATGAGTGGCCGAGATGCCACTCTGGATGGTTCGCATTGTTTGGACATTGGTGCTGGAATTGGACTTGAGTCCATTAAGCGTTCTGCTGTAGTTCTGCCAGTCTTTGGTTATTTTTTGTAACACAAGTGTCTCTTCTTCTGCCTTTCGTTGAAGCGCCTCTATCCACAAGGCACTAAGTGCAACAGTACTGTTGACCTGTTGCACAGTAGCCTTCAAATCGTACTGGTCTTGGACCAAAGTCTTCATGCCCTGATCAGTCTCATTGATAACAGCCTGCCATCCATTTACCTGATTCACATACTGCTCAAGAGACTGGTTTATTCGTTTAATAGTAATCCCATATGCCTGGACATCTCTCATCATCCTGTTACTGGACTGTGCAAGAATTGTTTGGGATTGAGTGCTCTGGTCCATTAACTGCTTTTGACTCACTATCAACTGCTGAAGTTCCTCAAATTCCTTCTTGATCCTGGTGAGTTCTTCCCAGAAGTGAACTGCATTGTAGCATTCGGTACAGTTTATGGTACTGAAATCTGCAACAAAATATGGTATATTTACGTTTTGGGTGGATATATAATAGTAAAGCATGGCAGCTAAGTCTCCAAATGATGACTATCTGTACGGTTTGCAGTTACTTCTCACGCCATCAATAATGTAACAGGGAAATTACTCACCACCCATCCCAATGGGCCAAAGGGTCACAGGATTACACTGTAAAAAGAGATTTGGCAGTTTAACCTGAAAAATTACTTCAAGCAATTGAAGTGGGTTTATTCAAATCAAATACATACTTTAAATGAACCTATAATTTAACTTATGAATAAACCCAGTTCAATTATTTGTTACCACATTTTTCGGTTGAACTGACAAACCACTTATTACAGTGTAGAAAAATACTTTTTACAATTTCAAACATTGCTTTTGGCTTTTCTAGATATTTTTTTAAATGATATTCTAACATTTGGTGTTTTGGTAAGGATCATCTGAAACATCTAAAACAGCTGCTCCAAAACCTACATTTTTAAATTGAGTTGAGAACTGATGACTGTGAAGTCAAATCAGTGTTAATCAATGTCAGCAAAGCCTTAGACCAACATGGACATATAATGGACAGATGTAGAAACCATGAATTAGATGACAGACTTTCATTCTCTGTCTACCTGCACTTTTATTTATAATCACACTGTCTGTGTCACCCAGATGAGGATGGGTTCCCTTATGAGTCTGGTTCCTCTCCTTTTGTCATCTCAGGGAGTTTTTCCTTCTCACTGTCACCACCGGCTTCTCATCAGGGAGAAAAATTCTAAACATTCTATAAATGTATATTTGACCCTTTTCATTATTTCTGTAAAGTTGCTTTGGGACTTGGAATTGAATTGAATTAAATTAATGTAAAATGTGTGAAATTTTATGTTATTAAATGTTTTAACAGCGAAATGTTAGATATTTCTAATAAAAGTCTTAAAAATCAGGTAACCAAAATTTAAGGTGAAAAATAATTCAGATTATAAAACTGCAGGTAAAAGTAATCCAGGTAGTAAAATTTCAGGTCATTAAAAATTCAGGGAACCAGCCAGGATACTCAGGAAGAGCAACTGAACTCACACTTCTCTGTGTGATACAAAACATCTCTGATGTCATTGGGAGAATCTCAGTTATGTTTTAGTGAGCTGGGTTTTTTTTTTCTTTTTAAATATTCAAAATTTCACAAATTTTCAGTAACACCAAATTTTACACTTTTTTTTCAGTGACACTGATTTAACTCCATAGTGAATGTTATATAACATGATTAACATCATTTTACATACAACTGCACAAACTATACATCTGCACCTACATTTCATACATTTATGCCATCTATCTTTTTATATATTTTTATATATTTTAATTTTTTTAATTTAAAGTAAAATAAATATAGTAAATTTTGTTTTCATGTCAATTCTGTTTGATGTCACCAGACAGTCATTAAAAACATTTCACTACATGTCTTACTCTGATTGTGAGTGACCGGTAAACACTTGATTAATTGAACAATTCTGTTTGATGGAAGAAAGCACTACTGTAATCCAGTACAAAAACAGTATCGACTTGTAGTGACACTTAATTCTTATGAGAACAACTTGACCCAAACTATGCCAACAAAATAAAGAATCCTCTCACAGTAGAACAGAACACCAGTTTAGCCCCCTATAAACTGCTGACCATCAGCAAATACCTTCTTGAGGATGATGCCAATGTTATAATCTTACCTTGAGTCCCCCCCTGGTCCTTGGTCATCTTTTTATGATAGGGCAATTCCTCTTCAGATAAGTTGTCAATCCTTCTGAAAACTGATGATATAAATACATCTGATTAAGTTCAGACTTCAGTGAGTAATGAAAATGCTCAAAACCTTGGAACAAAAAACAGGAGGAAAAAAACAAACAAACAAACAAACAAAATGGCCAAACATTTAAAATAGAATCAGGATCACAATGAGATTTCTCATGCGAAAGGTATTTCAAGGTTAATTCAATAAAACCACAGGCTAAAATGCAGCATTGGATTAAATTTGTGGAAATTTGCAACTTGTCTAATGTCCACAAGGTGATGAAACGTCATTCTTTATAGTTATAAATAAAACAGTGATAGATTACAGTGTAGCTCATCTGGTGCCTAATATGTTTTTCATAGTCCAGAGTTTATTAGTTTCCTGCTCTTTGATGGACTTTATGAAATAATATACCTTTTTTGAAGGCAGATGAAAGCTTGCGGTTTTTACACCCATGTTGGGTAACTAAGGAATATAAAACAGATGTCTGCGAATGTTTCTGCCCTTCTTGTTTTTCATTTAGCAGTAACAGCAAATCACATTTTTGGAATGTGACTTCTCCAATTCCTTTGTTTTCAGATCACTGGGTTAAGGATTTGTAGGTTCGACTTTATGTCCTGACAGTAAAAAGCCAGCACAAAACAGAACTAAGAAAATTTGTTTGTGGTCCCTGTGGTGTTATCTGAAGTTCTGCAAGCGTGGGTTTGCTGTGCTGCAATCCCTCTGAAATCCAAAATACATATAAAAAGACATGGCTGTAGATCCTGCACAGTCACCATACACACACAGAGTCTCTGACCGACTTTCACACCACCACCCTCTCTCACACACAGCAACAGCTTTCTCACACAGCAACAGCTTTCTCACACACAGCAACAGCTTTCTCACACAGCAACAGCTTTCTCACACACAGCAACAGCTTTCTCACACACAGCAACAGCTTTCTCACACACAGCAACAGCTTTCACACACAGCAACAGCTTTCTCACACACAGCAACAGCTTTCTCACACAGCAACAGCTTTCTCACACACAGCAACAG
>JAOVVF010000034.1:8462254-8477012 GCA_028565595.1 Duopalatinus emarginatus | reverse complement strand
TTTTACATTTGCACTTTTGCACTCTATACTTTGCTACTATTTGCACTTCTGGTAGATGCTAACTGCATTTCGTTGCCGATCTATCTATCTATTGTACCCAGTGATCCTGGGTGGGCTCTGGACAAACCCTGACCTGTCAGACAAAGCAGATGTAGGATTGTCTGATTGGCTTCATGTCTTTGAAGAATTTCATCATTAAGATAATCATTTTTTCCTTTTGCTATACATCCCATTTTTTATTTGTTTTGAACAAAAAAAACTATTTATTTCCAACGCAAATGTAGGACAACCAAGAGGAAAACATGGCTGCCCAATCAATGCCTTGTGTCATCAGAACTAAACCAACTTATTTGGAATGATCTGAATTCTGACTTGTTTCTGTTCTTAGGAGAAACAATGACTAAAAGAATAAATCAGTCTAGGACAAATAAACTTGTCCAATATGAGAATAACAGTAGAAACTCAATATAAACTACATAGTTTAGTTGAAACTTGAACTAAAACAAATTTCTGATATTATGGTTTTCATATAGGTCTTACTGTTATTTCAATGTATATAGAATAGAGAAAACCACAGAAACTCAGGATTATTTCTCAGGAGCTTAATTTAAGTCAGGTCAGAATCTCATACCTTGATGTTAATTTGAGCTCACTAGGAAAAATAGGTTGGACAAAGAAGTTAAATACCCTGATTCCTGGTATGCAATGGTTATTACTTACCAAAAGTGATCCAATGAAGGGCACTCAAGGCTCACTAGTGTGCCTAAAGGGGTGAAGTCTAGTCTGTATGGTCTGATCTTACATAAGATCCATATAAGGATCTGCTGCTAACAGCTTGGTGCCAGATAGCACAGAACACCTTCTGAGGTCTTGTATAATCTGTCTCGATGGGTCGTATCCCAAAGTAAGCTTCCACTTACACTTCAGCTTGTGTGTGTTTTTTAAAGCTGCTGTGCAGGGCACCTAAGGGGCATCATGTGCCTTGAGTATGTGGGCCAACTGGAGCTGAAGTACTGCACTAACAAGAAACTATACCAAGAAATGTGCAGTCTGTCTGCACTTTTTCCAACCCAGACACGGCTACACAGGTGTCTCCGGGATCAACAGCCCAAACCTGAGCCAATGCCATTAGTGCTGCCAACACCACAGAGGAAAAATTCAGGAGATCCTCTGGTCTGGAAGGTGGCCATCTCTCTCCAAAAACAAGTTCAAAAGCTTGCCTTCAAAAAACCACTGAGGCTCATCTAACAGAAGGAGCCTTCAAAAGTAAACTCCTGAATGCCTGAAAAGGGCAGGATGTTTGGAATGGGTGTCCAGAAAACTGCAGGAAATGGAGGGTTTGCTGAAGTCGGAGAACATAAGGAGAATTTGGTTTAATGAGAAAGATGAGTCAGCGGGAAACTGAGTACATCTGAGATCCAGTTTGGATTATGATGTAAGACTTAAGGTCAGCACTGTATGTTTATGGATGGTGTAATTGTATAGGACACACAGTGATGCTTCATGGTGGAAAGTTGTGCCTGGATTATTTTACGTGTTGAACTATATTTAGATGGAAAACAAATACAATTGCTTGTGTTTATGTTTCTCTCTGCCATTGGGAAATCCTAAAATTAAATCCAGACAATGCTGCAGCCATCCAGAAGATCTGCTTTGGGTGGAAGGAACTGATTTCCTCTTTTGATTTTCCAGTGTTAATTCACAAGTGTTGGTGAGTTCATGAATACAGAATTAAGCACTTAGTGCTCTCTTTTTAGCCATGCTGCGACTTTGGGTTGAGCAAAAACACAGGCATTTCATGAATCATCTGTCTATATTTCCCACTTTACCCGGAATGTGCAAGTGTATTGGAGACATTCATGGTGTACTCCCACCTTATTTCCAGTATTCCCAGCACTGGCTCTGGATCACCCGTGTGACCCTGACCAGTAAATGATATAAAGCATGTCTAGATATATAAGAGAAACAGTAACAACATGCAAGACCACCACAGGCTTAAATATAAACACTGAATGTTTTCTTTAAGTCTTTAACACAGTAAAGTGGCAGAAATACTGGTACACCAGCCTACTGCTTAGTAGGTCTTCCACAGAAGTGTAGGACTACAGAAATACGGAAACATTCCATAAGCAATGAACAGCACGGTCCCCAATTCTGCTGCATTCTGAGCTATAATATTGCTTGCTGTGTTTGATAAGGTTAAAGTCTGGTGATTTAGCTGTGAACAGCAAAACCCCAAACTTAGTTCCTCTAACCATAATTTGGTGTCTCTAGATGTGTTATTGTGGTGTTTTGTACTTTTGGAAGAGACCAAATTCATCAGAATGAATGCAGGGCATGAATGGGTGTAACTCATAAAAAAAGTAGACACATATTGTTCATCTGACTGCATGTTTGCAGATGTATCAGGGGTCCCATGGAATGCAAGCTTAGCAAACCCCAGACCATTAATGGCCTACATACTCTTCTCTACCCTCTCTCTGGATGAGCTACACCTGATACGGCTGAGGCACGAGGAGATACCAGTGACCCGATTTCCGATTCCTCCTGCTCTCCAAACTTGCTGATCCACTCTGACCTCCATTCTTGGAGTCTCATCTGACCAACATGGACATGGACAACCACAGACACGCCATAGTGGACAGTGGTAGGAACATCTTTTCTACAGTCATAGATTACATATTTAAATTAATTCTCTGGCTCATTTGTATTTATCTGTGTCACCCAAATAATGATAGGTTCCCTTATGAGTCTGGTTCCTCTCAAAGTTTCTTCCTCTTGTCATCTCAGGGAGTTTTTCCTTGCCGCTGTCACCACCAGTTTCTCATCAGGTATAAAATTTCTATAAATGTATAAACTGTTCTGTTATTTCTGTAAAGCTGCTTTGGGACAATGTCTATTGTTAAATACAATTGTTAATACAAATAAAATTAAATTAAATTGAATAATGGAGCCACCACGAGCCGCTACAGCTTTTCTTTACACTCGGTACCACTATTTCTGCCACTTTAGTTGTATTCATGAACTTACTAAAATGTTCTTCAGACATGTTTCATGTTACCTTTTCCAGCATGTCAGAGGACTGCTACAATTATAGGGAGATTGTTAAAAAAAAAGCCCAAAAATAACAAACTAGTGATTTAAATAATGAACTCCACCCGTAATTCTTGTTTACATTCCAATAATGGGAGGATATGCAGTATGTCAAAATCTCAAATCTCAAATGTAGGTGGAGGGAAACCATGAAGGTGATTAATTTTACATGGCAGGATGTTTTATTGCATAGAGCCCACGTCCTGTAAAAACAAGAGCATTAGATGTGGTGGTGATGTTACACACGTGAACTTTAGCTCAACTCAGAATAGTGCTGAGCGAGTAATCATGTCCATATGAATCACTATGCTACATAGTCATTACATATTACTGTTCTGTACAGTAATTCAGGTCATGACTGATTGTGTATTGAAATCACGGTTGTGATGAAAGGGCTTTTTTTTGGCAACTGTGAGCCAATCCACATTTTATGCTAAGTGTGTCTTGTGGCTTTCAACTAGTTTCTGACAAAAGAATAAGTGGTTAACAATCCTAAGCACTGCAATGTAACACAGCATGTTCTCACACTCCAGTCCAGAGCTCTTTAGCGGTTTGCGTACCCAAAACACAGCTTTTGAATTCTCATCTTTTCAATCAATAAGAGTGTGTATGTATGCTGTTTTGATAGAAAGTTAATATTTGAATGTGGATAAGTCACATGCTGTTATTATGAACTCAGCCCAGGAACATGAAACCAGTCAGGATCCCGGATACACAAAGCATGTGGTGTGTCAGATGTTTTGCAGCAATGTTTTTCTCCTGCAGCAAATCAGGATGAAGATTTCCAGAAGTGTGTAAAGTCTTAACCTATAATACTTGTTTTAAACGTCCAAAAAAACAAAATAAACAAAATGATTGTGCATTCATTTGAGTTTGGTAGATGCACAATGAAGCCCTTTTGCAACACAGCAAGAAGTCATACTTGATCCTCATCAACAACAACAAACAATAATTCGTCCAGATGTACTTTATATAGGGTGTGTGGTCCTGTTCTGATCAATAAAATGCAAGGAATGTATGTATGCATTTTGTCAAACAATAAGAAATGAACTAAAGCATGCATGTGATGTGGTTTGGGGTTAAAACAGCTGAACTGGCACAAAACTGATGAAGAAATTGTACTTTGGACAATAAGGTATAGTTTCAAGACATACTGTAATTCCTTCAGACTCGTTACAAGACACATGAATGGTCACATTTCTCAACATAGAGGTCTGATTTTCTAATAGCTCCGAGTTCATGAGCTGTGGCCCAACGTGGCAGTGCTCATTAAAATCGCATTGGCAATACTAAGTGTAATAGCACATCTAATAGTAATGTTCTTTCCAAGCGTTGAGTCCTATTCCTCTGGCTTTGGTTAGGTAACATCACAACATTTGCATCCATGCAGAATTGTGTTCATTTCTGAGATGTTGTTGCTGATGAAAGACTTTCTCCAGCACATCCAAAAGATTTTCAATAGGGTTCAGGTCATGACCCTATGGTGGCCAGTTCATGTGTTCCTCATGCTTCTTGATCTATCACTATTTGTGCCTAATCAATCTTGGTATCTTTGTCCTGGAATAGGTCCATGCCATGAAGAAAGAAAAAAAATCCATTCTGGCCATTCAGTACATTCAGGTACTGACTTTTTACTGCCACATCTCATTACCTCCAGAAACTCTGAATCCAAACAGTGTCTTATTTTTGGCTAGGCAGTGTACGTATTGTCTAGCTGTTTATTACATTCAGTCATTAACTAGCATACTGGTATTGAAAGGCACAGAAACCACACCCTGTTCCTTGGTTATACAGGTATAGAGACCACACCTCCTTTAATGTATTGACAGCCAGAGACCAGACCTCATTCATTGGACTGACAGGCATAGAGACCACACCCTTATTAATGGCTTGACAGGCATAGAGACCATACATCCTTCATTGGACTAACAGGCATAAAGACCACACTCTATTCACTAGTTTGACAGGCATAGAGACCATACATCCTTCATTTGACTGACAGGCATAGAGACCAGACCTCCTGCATTGGGCTGACAGGCATAGAGACCACACCTTCTTCATCAGACTGACAGACATAGAGATCACACCTTCTTGACTGGACTGACAGGCATAGAGACCACACCACCTTTAATTGACTGAAGTAGAGGCCATGCCCCCTTTGTTGGACTTACAGGGTAGGACCGCACACCTCCATCATTAAGACTGACAGTCATAAAGCATTTACTGGAACTGACAGACATTGAGGCCATGTCTCATTTACTGGAATTTAGAGGCACTGTGGCTCGCAGCCTCATTTAATGACATATACAGGCACAGAACTTATAGGCCACTGCAGCTGGAGGACACAGAGGCCATGCCTCCTTCACTGGATTAATAAGAACAGAGGACATCCTTCCATCATCAACACTGACTGGTACAAATAATTTACTGGGCCTGATAGGCATAAAGGCTCCTTTATTGGACTGATAGGCACAAGTGCCATCAGATCGATCGGCACAGAAGCCACAGCGGTGTCACCGGAAATAACAGGCACCAAGCATTTATTGGTACTGACAGGCACCTAAGCCACACCCAATTTACTGGAACCTACAGGGACATAGGCTATGGCTTCTTTATTGGGCTGGGAGGCACAGATACCAAGTATTTAATAGGATTGTCAGGTATAGATGCCACAATTCTGTCACAGAGATCATAGCCCTTTTACTGGAACTGACAGTCCATGCTTACTTCATCAGTACTTACAGGCACAGAAAAGCAAGAAGAAAAATAGATATTAAAGAATATATATATTTAACAATATAGAGATACCCAGATTTCTTTATTCACCAGAACCAGGCAAAGCAGTGCAGCTGCGTGCATATATTAACACAAGCGTACTGAATCAGATTAGGATAACTCTACGCCACCTGTCAATACACACCAAATGGTACGTCTTAAGTCATGCCCAGACTGGAGAATGTGATCTGGATCTCTGGTCACACACCTGCTGCCTGTCTGCTGATCATCGACACGCACCTTTACCACAGTTCTGGGATACGAGCTCAAATAAAGAGAAACAGACCTACTACCTGCTCCCTTTCCCCGTAAAAACAGCTTACCAAATCCTCTCCATATGTTCCCACTGCCTTCAAAAGGTATCACTCAAAGGGCTTTGTTTCCAGTGAAAAAAAAATCAAAAATCTTAAATATCATCCAATCGATACTGTTTATACAGCAGTTCGATCAAAATGCCAAAGCAAATGTGTGAGTGCTGAGAATGAGAAAGTTTAATATAAACCTCTCACTCAGAGTCGTCTTATGTCCAAGATCAACAATTGCTGACTTTCCCCGGACACTGAGAGGGGTGAGAGGTGCAGTCTTTACAGCAGACTGCCTCCAAGGTTAAAAGTGGAGGAATTCGACTTGTTGATAAAAGTACAAAAATGACCATAGAATTTTTTTTACCTTTCATATTTGTTGTGTGAAGATGTTTCAGAAGGAATGGTGATGAGCAGGTAGTCTTGAGAACTGTTTTCCTTCACAGGTCCTTGTTTAAGTATACAGCTGCATGCGTGTCTTAAATAAATCCTTGAATTCTTGCTGGTAATAATACTGATTTGAGCAGCTCGTCATGCTACATGTTTAAGCAAGTGTGCGTATGTAGTATCAGCTCCAGAACATGCCTCCCTTTTCCGCAGAACTAGAAGGAGCTCAGAAACATGTGCAGCTTGGAGAAACACAACAGAAATCGGAGTGTGTCTCAGTGAGGGGAGGACAGAGAGAAGGGGAGGGAGAGATGGAGTGGGAAGGAGAGAGAGAGAGAGAGGGAGAGAGAGTATATGTTCCTGCAGGCCAGTCCTTTCCTGGCCTAATTACTAACAAATGTCTGGATAGAGAGGGACAGGCACCTTTGTCTTCTGTTTTTCCGTCACCAAAACATTTATGGAAATTTTGATCCATTTAAACTGCCATCTGGCTGCTTCTCCGAGTTCCACATTCCTAGTCAGTATCTGTGGAAATTAATTTCTGGCCTGTCCATCAGTGCTGGACAGAGAGTGCAGACGTTTTTAAACTTTTAACAGTCAGGTACCGCATAAAAAATATAAGGAGTTGCCAGAAAACGTCTGACTTGCCAGAAAAAAACTGGTACATACGAGCCTATGTAAAATCCATAGGCTGGTTGTGGCTCCATAATGGTATGGGGTTTGTTTAGATTGCTTTCCAAAGGACCCCTGGTACATCTACAAATGCTATGTGTGTTCTATGTGTTTTTCTGACAAGTTACACACGTTCATGTCCTGCATTCATTTTATTGGGTTTGGCCTCTTCCAACAGGACAGTGTGCTAATACACACGTCTAGAGACACTAAATTATGGTTAGAGAAACACTCATTAGGGTTTGGGGTTTTGCCATTCACACCTAAATCATCAGATCTAAATGCTATCAAAGACATCTGGAATGTTATGCAATGCACTGTGGAACACAGAAATCCTACAGATCAGAATACAACAGAATTGTGGAGCGTTCTGGTGGAGGTATGGTGTTCAATTGCCTACAAAATTTTTACATAAGCTTGTGGAGTCCATGCCCCGTGTGGGACCTACCAAGTATTAGACTGGTCTACCAGTTGTTCTGGCAATTCAGTGTTTATTAGATATATAAAATATCTAAGAACAAATATTAATTAAAAAATACTAATAATGGGTTGTCAGTTCCTCTACTGAAACAAACAAATAAATAGAGAAGTAAATAATAAAAATTGTGTGGCAGCTGCAGACGAGCCTTATACTGCCAAGCACATTTCCAAGTGTTTCATGGAATGGTGTAAAGAATAACATTTCCCTATCTGGCAGACTGATAGACTGAGTCTGGGTTTGGTGAACTCCTGGACAATGTTACCTGCATGACTGCATTTCACTAACTGTAAAGATTGGTGGAAGAGACCCCCTTGGTTCCAGTCATGGGAAATCTTAATGCTAAGACATTTTGGACAGATGTACGTCCTTCAGCATTGTGGGAACAGTTCGAGGAGGGCCGTTTTCTGTTCCAGCATTACTTACCCCAGTGCACACAGCAAGGGCTATAAAGGCAAGGTTGGGTCATCTGGACCACACAGAGCTCTGACCTCAACCCCACTGAGGACCTTTAGGATGAACCTAAACATCCAACAGTGTCTGACCTCACAAAGGCTCTACTGGATAAATGAGCAAGAATTTCCACAGACACGCTTTGTAGAAGAGTGGAAGCTGTTACAGCTGAAAATGGACCAGTTCAATTTTAATGCCTATGGAAAAGCTCCTGTTGGTGTCCCTCCAATTTTGTCTATGCATATGTGGCAGCACTAGATAATGTACCAGGTGGGTGTCCTAGTGGGTGGATGTGCTTTATTAAATTGCCCCTAGGTATGAAGGTGTGTGTGAACAGTGGCATCCAGGATATTTCCCTGCCTTGTGTTTTGGATCCACCTACACCCTGACCAGGATAAAGTGTGTTTACTGATGACTATAAACAGAGAATGAATGAAAGCAATTACTAACTACTTAGGATGTTTTTATGATCAAATATTTTTGCATTTCATTGATACATTGGAGTACAATTAGACAGACAGGGAGGAAATAAAGGTAGGCGTGACACACTGTCTCCTGCCCAACAAAAGGGCATTAATGCACATTACATTAATCTGGTGAAATCTGGTGGCCAGGTGACTTTTTACTTTAGTTCAGTTTGCCACTCTCCTAGTTATCCTGGATGTAGCAGTCATTGTAATCGGCAGCTCAATCAGTTTATAGGATCATGCTCTATATTCGACTCTCATTTCCTTTCAGGCTCTCAGTGAAGATTGTGATCTAAACTATGGCAATCAAATCAAATACTGTATGTGTTTCACATCTGTTAAATTGGAAAGATTTTCATCTCCATGTCTCAGAAGTTTAATTATGATCCCAGTGTATGCCTACAAGGAATTTGGAGAACACATAAGTAAGATATTTCACACCCCCTAAAGGCTGATCACTAATCCAAGGAAATGTCTGATGTGTAAATTCCCCTTAAACCTTGCTCACTCTTATTTATTCATTATCTAAGCCGCTTATCCTACTACTGGGTCGTGAGTGGTGCTGGATTTTATCCCAGTGGGAGGAAGACAGGGAAACACCCCAGACAGACCACTAGTAAATCCTAGGGCAGTCACACACACACACACACACACACACACACACACACACACATACACATACACATACACACACACACACACACACACACATACACACACACACACACATACACACACAGAGACACCTAGGGGCAGTTTAGTATCTCCAGTTCACCTGACTCTGAACCAGTGTTCCTGGGAACATGGATAGAACATGCACACAAAGAAAGAACCCAGGGTGCCCTATCAGACTGAGGCCTTTTCTTGCTGTGAGGTGACCACTCTACCACTTGCCCGGAGTGTTGGGCAACAAAATCTGTAGCCTGTGCAGCAGTTGGTGGGTTGGGTACCTTGATCACAGGCTGTACAGTCGGGTCTTGTCGGTACTGGGAATCAAAATGTCTCAGTCGCAAGGACGGTTCTGTCCCTTGTGTCAAGGCTGATGGACTACAATGCGGATTAAAGGAAGGTTTTGTATGTTTGATGTGCCACAACAGGAACCTAGTGCACATTTTGTAGTCATACAAATATCTGGCAGTTTGCAGGCAACCCTCAGAAGCAGCAAAACAATGAATGGCAACACATCCAGTTTGATAAGTACTGCAAGATGCTCATCAAATAGTTTGGATGTGCTTCTGAGAGCAAACTGTTCCTTGATTGAGGCCAGAGGAATTCCATTCAGTGAAGAAACGCTGTTTGGGACACGCACATACACATACACACATATACACACACACACACACACACACACACACACACACACACATAATCAAACACACACACAAAACACTATATCTATAGTGGTGATATAAATAGCAGTCACTTGTAGCAAAATGATCCCTTTGATAGTTACACCACAGAACTGGGCTGCTAAAAATAAAATAAGGTTACCGTAATGGGTTAATAATTATAGGCTAGTATCCTGGTCCAGTCATTTGAGGTTTAGTGACCTTACATGAAAAGGTTAAAAAAAGAAGAAGAGAATAAGAAGTGGTTATTAAGATTTACTCCAAACAGCAGTCTCACAGTCAGAATCCATTCTTGGGTGAGTATTTCGACCACATTAACTGCATCCATGCAGATGTTCTAATGTTGAACGTTGAACATGATCTTGAGTGAATCAGCTCAGCGCAAACGAACATCTGGAGCGCGTGACGGATATCGTGTTTGCGGAAAAGAAACACGGCGATTACTCACATGGAACGTCTTACTTTTAGGAAATGAAATCAGAATGGTTAATAAACATCCAAATTCTTTATGGAAAACAAATTTCAGACATGGTCTTATCAGTTCATCAGGCCTGTGTAGAGATCTTTACAGAGGCAGGTGTCAATCTATTACACCAACTACTGTGTGACCTGCTGAACCATAACCATTCAATAAGACCTACACCATTACTGTGAAGTAAGGAAAAAAGACACAATCTGACTTAATTATTATTCCTCTTATTATTAATAAGCAACCTGGGGGCAGTCGTAGGCTTGTGGTTAAGGAAACAGCTTTGTGACTCTCTGGTTTAATCCTCAGCCTGACAAAAAATGACTAAATTCACCTTAAGCAAGCCATCTGACTCCTAACTATGCCCTGGGTGCCATGGATAGGGTTACTCACTTCTTCAGGCATATGTGTTCACTGCTCTCTAGTGTGTTTCAATGCATTGGATGGGTCAAATGAGGAGGTCAGATTCTTCAGTGTGTACAAGCATAGTGGTCAATGACTCACTTCTCTTCAAAATCTGTTTTATAAGATACTTTATGATTATTTGTCTAGATGACTACAGACTGAATTACTATGTGACAACAAACACACAGATGACCATAGTGCTTTATAACACATGAAACTCCGCATCGATCCAGAGGATGAAGCAGTCATCTCCATATGAAGCACACAAACAGCTCACATCAGATATGACACTGGTTCAGGTTTGAATTGAAGCTGTCAGTTATGAAGAACAAAAAAATACTTACTCTCTCTTATCCACTTAGTGAGTCAGGGTCACGGGTTGTCCAGAGCCTACCTGGAGTCACTGGGCGAAGGCAGGAAAACCCTGTGGATAAGGTGCCAATCCATTGCAGGGTAACACACACACACACATTAAATCAGACACACTTACACTTAAAAAAATAAAATAATAGGGGGCAGCTGTAGACTTGTGGTTAAGAAACCAGCCTTGGGATCAGAAAGTCTCAGGTTCGAGCCCTGTAACTGACAAGACTCAACTGAAGTGCCCTTGAGCAAGGACACATCAAACTGCTCACACACAGAGACTAGAGCGAGGCTCGAACCACAACCACAGATCTCTGTAGAAAACACGAACATGAACACACAGGGAATCAAACCAGAGATCTTCCCGTCAAAAGGCTGATTCATTTAACACAAGACAAATGTTATCAATTGTTACAATTCTTTTTGAAAACGGCTGTACAAAAGAAAAAACTTGCCTTAACAAAACTGGAACCATTCCCACTGTGGACAAACACGTTTCAGGACAGACAGGACATGCAGAGAGGACGGGGCTTTAGGTGGTCAAGTACCTGCCCCGTCCTGTCTGTCCTGAAACGTGCTACAGCGATTACACTGGAACATCTGGAAGACATTATATCTCCTTTTTTTTTTAACAAACATTTATCTGAATTATGATAAATGCACCACAGTAAGTACATCATGCTGTGATATGCTGAAGTGTGTAACTGATGTGAAGTTCACTAGCGACGACTGGCCTGTTAGGAAGTGAAGAAAAGGAACTGAGAACTTCACTAGCACACTGCCAGGCATGTGTTAAATCAGAGTAGTCCACAGGTTTAAACAGGACTCTAATGACTTCAAGCCCACCAGCTTACATCTGGCTGCCAAAATGGCACATTTGCCTGACAAATGGAGTGTGTTACTGGAAGTGTGATGTCATTTCCATAAGATGGTTATGTCAAGAAGCCAGAGACCCATTAGTGTTAAAAAAAAAAAAAAAAGCAAGCAAACCTTATTATTGAAAATAATACGGTTAGGTATAAAACGTAAATATACACTGAAGTGCCAGAAAAACTGGTACAGACTAAAAAACTTTAGAAGCTGCTGGTATTGTATAAGGATAATGGGATGGGGTTTGTATAGGTGGCAATCCATGGGACCCCTGGTTCATCTACAAACGTCTCAGACATGTGATCGCTACGTGTGCTTCTTCCAACAGGACAATGTGCCACCAAATTATGGTTAGAGGAACACTCATCTGAGTTTGAGGTTTTGCCATACACACCTAAATCACCAGATCTCTACATTATCCAACACATCTGGGATGCAATGCAACGCTCTGTGGAACACAGAAATCTTACATCTTGGATTACAACAGAATTGGTTTTAATGTCCTGGCTGATTGGTGTACATAGTTTCTGGTTGAATCAGTTTAACTTTAACAACACAACTATGAAAAATATTATTTATATGATACAAAATACAAATGAATATACACCATTCATTCATCCACAAAATGGTCCACCACTCTAATATTTGGTAGGTCCCCAATGGGGCATGGACTCCACAAGCTCATCTGAACTCACAACTCAATTGAAGTCATCATTTAATTACTATTTCATCTTAACCATTACTGTACCACTGCCCTTGTGGAAATAGTTCTTTAATCATTACTAAATAAATTAGTTTTGTAAAACTGAATATATATTTTGTTTTAATAAAAATATTTAGTCTAGTTTAATAAAAGGTATAAAAATTGTTCTTAAGCAATATAATGTATTAAAGAACAACAGCTTGATCTCAGCCATTGGCTATAATCAATTTCGGTCGATGATGAAACTCAATAGCCAAACGCATTTTGTTTGTTAAGCCTGCTTGTCATTCTATTTAGCATTGGGAATGTGAATAAATATCCGACCAAATCTTCATTAAAAGGTGTCCTGATAGAAGAATTATCCACCATTAGAAGCAAGTATTGTTGTGATCTTGGACTAAATGAAAATATCTGTATAAGAGTCAGTGCTGGGTGTAGTGGAGGATGAGCTCCCCCTACTGACACTTGGCTCCTCTTAAAGTTCCCCCTAAAGTTCCTCTTAAAGTTCCTCTGTATTTCAGTCTGAAGATTTGAAACACACTTAGTATTTCCATAAAGGTGACATTCAGTTAAAATCCCTTTATTCCGGGTAAATATACAGAGCAGGAATTCCAGGCAATATACCTGCATCACTGTACTGTATAATATTAATATAATATACTGTATAGACTACATGTACATTCAGTTTATGTCACTTATAAATGTTTATAGTGCATAACGTGACTCTCTTTGTCACATCCTTTTGTTGGAATAAAATGATCTTGTAAATTAAAACTTCAAAACTGAGCAGTCAAGTTTAATATTAACATGAAACACTGACATCCAGAGGACAACATCAGGAAAACTACAGTGTTCAGCTAAGTCCATATCAGAATCAGTAAGTGAGTAAATTAACAAATAAATAAAGATTGTAAAAAAAAAATACATAAAAAATGAATATAAAAATGAAGAAAGAAGAACTTTATAAGCATCATTTTTAAATAAAATTAGCTGTTAATGTGACAGCCCAAAGCATTAACCTGTCAGAGTCCCCAAATTTATACTGGTGTTCTGCTGCCCACATCATCCCACTCACTCACTCACTCACTCACTCACTCACTCACTCACTCACTCATTTATTTATTCATAGTAAAGTCCTTTATCTTGGTCAGAGATGTGGTGACTCTGGGTCACCTGGACCCGCAACACGATGTGAGATACCAAAACTCCCAAAAACCGAACCTGCATGGGAGGGGGTGGGGGGTGGGGGCATGAGGGTTTCACTGATGTGAAAAGTCAATATGTCATAATTTATTATAGTAAAAACATATATAGTAGTAATTCTTATTATTAATAATAATACATTAGTATTATAGTATTAAAAGTCAGTGTTCTGGTAGAAAGTGTGATTTTGTTTTTTTGTGTTTGTTTGTATGAAAGTCTACAGCTGACTGGCACAATACAGCTGAACTAGAATAATATTTACCTAATATTTATATTATATATTTATATATTATATTTACCTAATATTTACATCCTGTATTTCAAAGTCTCTTTACCCTTTTAAAATAAAGAAAAAAAAGTGTATATAAAGATTTCATTCTGACTCAGTGTTCACATGATCACCACCTGATTACATACAGAACTGATGAATCTGTTCAGCTGCAGCACACAGACATCACCTGACCTGATCATGGTAAAACATGCACTAGTGGAGATCAGGATGATTTTAGACAGCTTTACTAGACTGACTTTTAATATTAAAGATTTACAAGACATCTAGACAAGATCAAATAAAATGTCCAAAATTCCTTTCAGTTAAATTTTATACTTAATGTTGAGATGTCAAAGAGTGTCACAGCTATAAAGAAGAAAAATGTTTGTTCAAATATTATTTTGTTTTTTATGAATTCTGTATTTTTGAGTCAGTACAAAAACATTTTAGATTATAAATCCAAAGATTAATAATAATAATAATAATAATAATAATAAT
>JAOVVF010000034.1:8442788-8455048 GCA_028565595.1 Duopalatinus emarginatus | reverse complement strand
CATGCTTTGCAAGTGGGAAAACCTGAAAAATCAGCAGTGTATCAAATACTTGTTCTCCCCACTGTATATATATATATTAGTGTGTGTAATGTAGGCAGTAGTTGTCCTTATGTAGTGTGGTGTAGTGGATAGTTCAGTAGTGTAACTGATAATGGGAAGAGCCGAGCGGTTCTGGGCAGAAGGTTATACAGGGTGTGACTTTGGTGAGAAGTGGCCCCGATAATGCTGCATGGTCTGGACCACCTTTTGCGGGGCTCAAGTGCACCTCAGTCGTGTCTTGCCCTGTATAGGGATTGAACCCGGGACCAAGACAGGTTCTCAAACGGCTGCCCATGGTGCATGAAGGTCAAAGTAGGAAGCTTAGGTGAAGAAACCTACCAGTAACTTGTATGCCTGGTTTATCACACCCCTAACGATAGTCTGGTGGTGGCGCAGTGCTAATCGTGGTTCTTTTGTGCAGACTGTTCTGGAAAGAATCCTCTGGAAGGTCCACTGAAGAAAGACCTGGAACAAGCTCTGGCTTTGGCTGAGAGATTCACCAAAGACTACAACGGTCTCCTGAGGCACTTTGAGGAGGACATGTTCAACACCTCAAAGCTGCTGGACACACTGAGGAAGCAGTTCAGCTGGGTGTCCTCGCTCGCCAACCACACGACCAGTGACGACGGCATCTTCAAAATCCAAACGGTCAGTCCCAACATCAGTACCTTATTACTCACATGCATTTAGACGCAATCAATGAACCGTACTGTACATAACGCTGACATTTGTTTGTTTGTTTTTAAAAAAATGAAGATCATCTGTAAGGACACGGAGGACACCAAGAAACCAAGTGACACCAACGTTACCGTCAAACTGTTCGATGAGCCAGAAATGAGCTTCACAGTCCCGGGAGAAATTCCCTGGACCGACCCCAAGTTCTCAGAGGTGGTGGCGCAGGAGGCTCTGGATCACTACAAGCAGAACACTGTGTGGGTATTTAAGACCAGGTTTTGGAAAATTCCTCCCTCTGAGCTGCTTAATCATCTGTAGCACTGTAACTGTTGCATTTCTTACAAAAATCTTTTTAATTACAGAGTGGCAAAGTAACCACGAAGGAGAGCGAGTAGAACTTCCTGTCGAAGAACCGACTCGACAAAAATCATCATGGAAACACAGTTAGAAGTGCTTTCTGCATTTATCTCATTAAATACCGATAGCTGTTGTGCTACTTAGCTGGATGTTCTCTATCTATTCCTGCTGTCTGATCCTGACGTAGGCATCAAAAGATCCTCAGGCGTCCGTGTGAAAATAAAAGTGCTTCCGATTTCCCTGTAATAACGAATTGTACATTGCGAAAAAGGACAATAAAATGTATAACTAAACCCAGTTTTCTCTGTCACCTTTTGGATGTAAATTAATATACGAGGCGTAACAGGATGTCACAGCAGCTGTGCTGAAATTCAGAAAACGGCACGTTTTCAAATACGAGAGACTCAGAATGGTCAGCAGAGAAGGTTCCAGGACAGACAAAAAGACTTCCAGTTCAAAACTGCAGCACTGGTAAACAACCGCTGCGGTGATTCATTTCTGGACAGAGGACAGGGAACGAGCTGCTCTTACTTTCCCCTGACACTACCTACAAGACTGGTTTATTTAAAGTCACAGTAAAGAGGCAAACAGAAATCAAAGAGAATCAAATATTTGAAAATATCTGAGTGTCGGTGAACATGGACAGCATGTAGAGAATGTGGGCTGAATTAGAATCATTTGAGGAAAAAGGGTCACTTATTCAACTAGGGGGCAAAACAGAGCAATAAAGACAGGGCTGTTGATTGTTCAATACATATGAAAGGTCCAGCTGGAGCCTCACAGAGCACCTGACACACCCACTACATAACCCTGACCTTACCATAACCCTAACCCTCCAATGGAATAAAAGTTTTAGCCAATGACTGAGAAAGTGGCTGCAGCTTGAGTTTATTGGTAATATTCTAGAACTGCAGGCACGTCTTTACAGGACATTTCCTGTTTACATGACTTTCTGTTATTGGATGAAATAATATAAGAACGCCATCCCTTTGTCATGGAGGGCTGCCATGTCCTGTATGTACTAAAGTGGATGGGTCAAGACCGCAGATTCTCGATATTTCAGCTACTGACATGATTTGTAAATATTACGCTAAAATGTCCCTCTACAAAACAAATGTATGAATTGTATGTATTTCATAGCTATAAGTAAATTCTGCCTTAAATATGACTTATTATGGACTATTTTATATAGAGTCATGACAGACAGGACATTTCTTTCACAGAGTACAGCTCCAGAAAAAGTAATACCTGGTAGGTCCATGGACTCCAAGAGCTTGTGGAAATATTCCGTAGGTACTGAACCTCAGACTTCCTGCAGACCACTCCACAGTTCTGTTCTGTTCTGAGGTGGAGGATTACTGTGTTCCACAGCACACTGAATGTCATCCCAGATGTGGCTCGATATCGCGGAGATCAGCTGACTTAGGTGTGAATGACTAAACCCCAAACTCAGATGAGTGTTCCTGTGACTTTAATCTGGTGTCTGTAGACGTGTGTGGTGGTTCATTGTCCTGTAAGAAGAGGACAAACCCGTCAGAATGAACACAGGATATGAACTGGTGGAACTCGTCAGAAAGCAGAGACACAGTCACAGATGGGTGTCACGTGTCACAGACGTTTGCAGATGTTGCAGGTGTCCTTAACAAACCCCATACCAGGATGGAGCCACTACCAATATCTACCAGTTTTTCAGTGTACAGGCATTTTTCCCCCACAATACATAGTTTGAAATCATTTTGTTTTCATAGGCAGGCTGCGCTTTGTATTTCACTATGAAATCAGACCACACACACAGAGTACTGCTGAGCTTTAGACAGATGAGACTCCAGTTAAATCTGTAGGTTTACTGATATCAAGCCAAAGTAAATCCAACACAAAGTAACCCCCATCCCCTTACCACTTTTGCATATTGTGCAATTCCATTTCTCCCTGGGCCAGAAAAAAAAAAACAAAAGCAAAAGGAAGAAGTCTCAAGGCAGAAGCTGACGTTTTTTTCCCTTTGAGCATATTTGCTGAAAGATATTGTGCAATAATATTGTGAATTGTATCGACCACTCCAGCCACACATACCTGCATTTCCCCAACAATGGCAGCAGCCAACAGCACAACAGGAATTAACCTAGTATTAGTCAACTATGAAGAAAATCTAATATAATTAACATACATCACTTTTACCAGTTTAACACCATTTCGTTTTATAATTCAGTGTTACTTTCATAAAATATATATTTTTTTATCATAATATCTTGGTGCTCTTGGGGGCCCCCTGGTGGTGTTGGAGCCCAAAGCGGCCGAGTTATTCAAGCATGCCTTGGTGCCGGCTTTGAGTGCAACAAATCTTAAACATATTTGAAATTCAAAACCAGTGGAAAAGTTATTAAAATATTGTGCCATTTTTATTTTGTGTAAAAATCACACAGCTGCTAGTTCATTCTGCAGAGATACGTCCATGCAGTTAAACATCTATGATCCCACAGCCATAATATAAGCAATTAAATAGAATATTTGCTATTAGTCAGCAATTAATGCAAATTTACATATGAGATCAAAAGGTGTGTATAATACAATATACAACAAACCCCTTATACAGTACATCGACCTGAACAGCAGGAGAAAAAAAAAAACAAAAAACAAAGGCTCACTTTGATTCATGGGAGGGGCGGGAAGATTAGTGTAAAAACCTGAATGGAAGGAGTAAGGCTTCAGGGACCGGGATAAAACAAAAAAAAAAAAAAACCAGGAAAACAAACTAATGGAACAGTTAAGACGTTAGGTTTGAGTAAGAATGTAAAACTCGAGTACTAGTTAAGATAATAGACAAGTGGTTGGGGTTTAAGAGTTGTTTTAGATCAAATAAGAACAGGAACGACATGCGAAACGTGGTACAAGGTAAATACGGACAAATAAAGAAAAGCTAAAGGGGAAAAAAGTGCAGTTTCAGGTCTTTCTCTCTCTCGTTTTTTTTTTTTAACTGATGGACCAGTCAAGGACGAGTCTGAAGCACGACTCACTCGGGTTCTGTGCCATACAGGAAACGCTCTCATGATTGCGGGAGTCATGAAAGAAAAGATCTGTTATACAGGTTCAATGACTGTACAAGGTAAAAAAAACAAAACAACACATTGTTATACCACAGATGTTAAAAGAAGAAAACAGAGCGGTCTTCGATGCATTACGCCAGTGATTTGCAACTCGGCTCCTGGTGACACTTTACTTTTTATCGCTAAACAACTTCATCATCATCATCATCAAGTGCTGATCAGGTGTGATGTGCAGAGCAGTGACCTTCAGGACCGGAGCTGAGAAACTCAGTATTATGCCTTATATTAATAACCATCACTCTCACTCACACACACACACACACACACAAACACGTATATTGGTGTTGGCCAATGACATGTTAGGGAGCTTACAAGAAACATGAACGAGTGCCTAGCAGTCATTTGTGAACGTACTTCTGAAACAGAGAATAATCCCCCCCAAAGAAAAAAAATAATCAGTCCTCGTTTGCAGTTGCATGATTATCAGGTCAGAACCGCCAGAGAATCGACACCATCCCGTCACATTCGGTGCGATTCAGGAACAAGTACTCCATGTAAAAGCAATGCTAGCCGTGTGCTGCACAAACAGAGGACTGACATTTTATTTTTAACTCGCACTCTGTTTCATCAAAGTGCCAAAATGTTATATATACTCCTACCCCCCGGCTGTGAGGACAGCCTGTCTATCGGAGCAGGATGGGATGTGTGAGAGCGTTATGAAGGAAGCGGCAGAGTCTTTCCTCACACGGCCAGATGAGGAACAGGAAGAGGGCTGACGTGAGCGTCCTCCCGGAGGATCCGACAGACCTTTCCCCGTCGCTCTTCGTGGCTCCGACTTCACACGCTTACAAATGGGAAAAAGGTCTCAGCTGCTCCAGTTGCACTTCCAACGATATTCTCTCCTCTAGCAAGTCCTGCAAACAGAAAAAATACAAACACAAACTGTCATGTTAACTGTTAACTGTGTGGGCAGCCATGAAGGTACGATGGTATGATCAGGGCTGTGTGATATGACGATATATATCGTGTGATGATAGAAAAACGGCTATTGTTTAATATTTTGCTCTATCATCTGTTTCAATGTGTCATAAAATCCACACTTTACTGCAGTCGTGTTGTTCGGCCGACATGTTAATGTGGCGCACACACAAAGATGTAGAAAATGCACGCGGAGCAGACTGGACTAATTCAGAACAGGAGAGGGACCACAGACCAGCAAACACAAAACAAGGAGCTCAGACCTAAAGGGTCTGTGTAGCTTTTGATCATTCGATTTTCATTTCAGAAACAGAAATAGAAAATAAAAAAAAAATTTTATTTGATTTTCGCTTCAAAATCCAAATACAGTAAAGGAATAATTAAAATACAGAGAAGTCATTTTTCGTTTCCTTGCCAGAAATAAATACAAAATGTAAATGACTCTTACCTCTTTTCTTTCTTCACAAAAACAGAAAATAAAATCGCAATGAAACAAAAGCAGAAAAATGGTCCTTTTTCTCATCTTTCTCAAACTGGAAATTTGCGCTCACAAGGCCGTTGTCAAGGCAACTGGAGGCTCAAAAAACCTGTTTTTTTAGCTGCATACCCAGATGTTGAAAAAGTCTTTTGTATGTTTTGTTACATGTTATTTCATGTCATTGAAATGAGATTGAAACAACTTATTTCTCTGTTTATTGTATGTGGATTTTGAAGCGAAAATCAAATAACCGTTTGTAAATAAGGGTTGTAAATAAAATGACCAAAAGCTTCAAAAGTGTTTGCTGGTCTGTGGTCCCTCTCCTGTTCTGAATTAGTCCGGTCTGCACCGTGTGGGTCTCCTACATGTTTGTGTGTGCACCACATTAACATGTCGTCGGAACAACACAACTGCAGTACAGTGTGGATTTTGACACAATAAAACAGTAAATACAGTAAAATATTGAGATATCATCTCACAAGATACATATATATATCTACACATATACATACATACATACATACACACACACACACATGTATATACATATCACACAGCTCTGTCTATGGCTTTCTCTGTGTCCAGGTATCCAACATAACATGATATTAAAACTCTGATGTGTAAAGCCACAGTGGTCAATGAGTGTTTTTCTTTCACTTCAGATTTTTTTTTAAATAATAATTAAATAAATCCTTTTACAGACACACCGGATGGTTAAATCACCTAATTAACATTGATTATGTATTTCCCAAACGTAATGTGTTTGGTTTATAATATTCCTCATATCACAAAAGTTAACTGGGTTAAATGTCTCCTAACTAAAATGGAAATCAAGCCTTTTTATTGATAAAATGTTAATAAATGATTCTCTATGGCTTTTAATCCTGAGCTGGAGGCGTGCCCTGACTGTCCAGGTGTATAAACCGGTCTTAACACAGACCTTTAACTGCTGCTGTAATTCACTGTTGAGTCTGGCCAGAACTGTGTTTGTCTCTTTGTTTCTTCTAATGGAAGCTTGGATTGCCTTTTTATCCTTCCCAACAGACCTACAACGAAAAGAAAAGATTAGAAAAGAATAGTTTTTAAAAACGCAACAATCAACATGTCTGTGTGTGTGTGTGTGTGTGTCTGTGTGTGTGTGTGTACCGTGGTATAGAAGGCTGCGTGGCGAGGACAGTGGCAACGATACTGGACTTCTGAGGATGCTCGTCCACGTCAGGTCTGAGCTCATCTTCTGACTTCAGCCTTCGCCGGACAGGTTTGGGAGGGGGGGCTAGTGGAGTGGATCCTTTGGCCTGTGAGACAATACAATGTCCAGTAGAAATGTGTAATTAACACACCCACTAGGTGATCACAACCACCCCCATAACCACAACACTGTGTTTAAACTACTTTAACACTCCCACATATGTTCAGAGGTGCCAATATCTACAGGTTAGGTGTATGATTTTTGACCTGTACAGAAACACCTGGAGACATGAGACAACGTTATGCTTTTTCAAACAGGACTGAGACCTGGCTATCAGAACAGTCATGCCCATTTGTCATTTCTGGTACTTTTCATTCCTTGGTAATTATAACCCAAACAGACCATTCTCTAATAAAAGCACAAGGCAGAATATGATGTACACCATCCACATTATCACCGTCTCAGAGATCTTGTGTGCGTATAAACATACAGAGTTCACAGTGGCCGCAGGTCGCTCCTCCTGCTGAGGTTCATTCTTCACGGTTCTCAAAGCTGCAGCTGCGTCTGGACCTTTCTCTACCTGCGTGAAAACAAAACCGACAACTGATGAACCCTGAGACATGCAGCAGAGTTCGTTATTCTCAGTGAAAAAGGCAGCTTGCTCTAATGAGCCCATATGACTATAAAATTCCTGCAATTTGACATCATTTGCTATAATGGAATTGTAGAACACTTGTAAATAAAACTAGGGAGGAATCAGGGAAATCAGGTCAGGGTGATGTATTCTGCTGCTAGTCAGAGCTAAACAAAGCTGTGCTGGACTCTAACAGTCCAGGACTGGAACTGATGACCATGGTATAACACACAAATCCTAATAAGATGCACTTACTGTATTGGTGATTCTGCCTGAAGTAGTACACTGCTCTTTATATTTAAACTTACTTAACATTAAAAAAAAATACACCATATAAACAAAAGTATTCGGACACCCCTGTTAATCATTGAATTCAGGTGGTTTATTCAGTCCTATTACCACAGGTGTATAAAATCAGCATACTAATCATTCAGTATAGCACATTCTGGACAATTTTATGCTTTCAACTTTGTGGAAAAGGCCGTCTCTGTTCCAGCACGACTGTGCCATCATGCACAAAGCAAGGTCTATGTAGGCATGGTTGGGGCGAGTTTGGTATGGAAGAACTTGACTTGCCCACACAGAGCCCTGACCGCAACCCCCTCCAACACCTTTGGGATGAACTACAATGGAGAATGAGAGCCAGGTCCGCTCGTCCAACATCAATGTCTGACCTCATAAATTATTAATTTTTGGAAAATGGGCAAAACCCCCACAGCATGCAGAAAGCCTTTCTATAAGAGTGGAAGGTGTTATAGCTGCAAATAGACCAACTCCATAATAATGTCTATGGATTTAGAACAGCACAGGACGGAGAAGTTTGTACTTTATCAGGAACTAGATCCGCCATCTTTCCGATGTCATGTGACGCATGACATCACATCACAGCCGTTTTTTAAATCCCCAAATGTACTTTTTTAACCTTAAAATTTTTTTTTTACCTATTATTATTATTATTAATATAGAAATTATTAAAATAAAAATACTTTTATGTTGCTCCTCTTCAGTTCTGAACGTCTGCACTACTCGAATTGCATTATGGGATAGAACAGTGTGCTCAGTTCGCGTACGGCAAAATGTTTCCCGAAACAGTATGCAGGAGACATTTTGCATCCGGGAACTTTTTACTGCTTGATGCATACTGCACATTTGGACACACTAGTCACGCTTGCGTACTGTTTTCGCCTACTGTTCAGTAAGGAAGTATGCGACTTCGGACGCAGCCATGGTGATTTTTAATACATGAAAATGAGAAGCATTGGAAAATGGCTGTTGTAAAAGAACAAAAAAAAAACAAAAAAAAAACAAACAAACAAATAAAAGACTCTCTAGCAAATTACACAACCCCTTTGTCCCCCTACCTGTCCACTGTCTTGCTGTTTGTCCCCTTCTTCTGCAGGTGGCTCTACAGCAAACGCCTGGAACTGGCTAAAATCAGCAAAATTTGGCTGTTCCGGTATCTGCTGGGGCGAAGTACTGGAATGTGCTGGAAGACCATCTCCATCTACTGAACGGTGCCCATGTGGGACTGACGTCTGAATAAAAACACAAATGCCTTTAACCGTTATGTATCCGTCAACAAAAAGCTGGTCTTAATGTTAAGTACCAGTGTTACAGGATTACAGACGGCATGAAAATGTATCAAACATCACAATCACAATTAAAAATAAGGTTCACATCAAACTATGAAGAATAATGAACAATGACGGTTATGACCTGTGTAGCCAGGGGCCGAGGAGGAACAGCAGGAGGAAAAGCCACCACTCCTGCCTGCTGCTGAGCCCCTGCAGAAATCAAACGTTACCTTTCAGTTGAATATTTATTAAGTATACAGACCAGCTGTAGGTGTCAGTAGTAAAGCAGTATATAAGTGTTATTTGTACCTGCAGTGACCGTGGCAAAGTTCCTGTTCATGTCTAGAGAGGAAGAGCGCGAGTGTGAAGCGTGGGGCCGGGGAGGAGGAGGGGGCGGGGCGACAACTTTCAGACCTTCAGGAGACGTCCCAGAGTGAGACCTGCAACAAAGACACCAGAGTCAAGCACAAAACAAGCACAGCACATACACACCCACACACACACACCTTCTGGGTCAAAAAGGTAGTTTGAAAACTTGCTTGCAATTTCATCAGCTAAGCTGGTAGATATGTCGTTTATTATTACCTTACAATGCTTTTTATATAAAGCATACAGTATACTTTGCCTGAACAAATTCAAATATTCAAACATAAGGCATATTAAATTATAAAATTAGATTTCAAAATGTGATGTGCAGGTAGAAATTGTTTATTTATAGGGCTGCACGATATAACCAAAATTATATATCACAATAACGATACATATCACGATATAGCACATTTTCTGTAAATTCAGTAATTTTTTTAAACCACATTAAAAAAAAAGGATTTCTATAAGTTGGATTCTACAAAGTCAAACGATTAAAAATATTTTCTGCCGTATGGTGTGCTGTGGGAAAAAGACTCAACGTTGGGTCTGCAGCTAAAAAAGCACAAGTTTTACATGCCTCCGGTTGCCGTAAAATTCTGGTTTGTGAAAAATGAAGGGTGAGGGTGAGCCTTTTTCTGTTTTTGTTTCATTGTTTTGGAAAGAAAGAAAAGACATATGATTTGCTTTTACATTTTGTATTTGTTATTTCTGGCCAAGAAAACAAAAAATGACTTATATCTGTTTCTTTTCTTTGAATTTTGAAGCGAAAACCAAACAACTGTCTTTTTTAAATTTTTCTAAATGTTTTTTCTTTTTTAAATTTCTGTTTCTGAAATGAAAACCGAATGACCAAAAGCTTCACAGACCCTTTAGGTCTGAGCTCCTGGTTTTGTGTTTGCTGGTCTGTGGTCCCTCTCCTATTCTGAATCAGTCCGGTCTGCACCGTGTGCGTCTCCTACATGTTTGTGTGTACACCGATTTAACGTGTCGTCCGAACAACAAAATGACTGCAGTAAAGTGTGGATTTTGGGACACACCGAAACAGACGAAGTGTAAGAGAAAAACGTTGTTTTTAATCGCTTAATATTTGCACAAGACATATAACATTATATCACACAGCCCTACTTATCAATATGTTTACATTTAGTTGTTGGATAGATGGCTTCACATATTAGACCTTAGAATACTTCAAACTGGAAATGGCCTTATAACCCTTTCCATATTGTTATGAAATACACCTGATTGCTAGAGATTAGCAACCTGCCAAAACGTCTGCTTTCATAGAGGTGCTCAGGCTAATGATTAATTAATCTAGACCATTTGATTAGCAGCACCCGGCTGCTACTTGGCCTCTTAGAATGTACTTAATTTTTCAAAAACTACTTCTGCATTGCAGCTTCATTTTTGTTAAATAAATACTGACAGTCTAATCGGGCTATGTGTTGTTCATGTTAAGACCTGAAAGGTTTTTCACATGACTGTATATTAAATTTTAAAATGATCTCTGATGATGTGTATTACCTCTGTCTGGTTGCAGCACTCGAAATGGGTTCTTGATCGGATGTAAATGAATCAGAGCTGCTATAGCCATCACCTGCATTAATAAGACGACAATAAGACGTACAGGATTGTCAAAAATAGTCAATCCAAAGAGCGTGATCATGACCCGAGCTCATGGTGGTGTTAAATAACTCACCTACAGTGGTGCCAGGAAATTTAATTGCTGCTAGTTTTTTCTCCTCCGAAAGTTCAGGAGGTTTGGCGATTAACGGACTTGTCGGATGTGTGTGATCTGTAGAATCAGGACAGAGAAAGACAGCATTTGTCATTTGTTTGGATGGACAGCTGCTGCGATCCAGGACAGCAATGTGCACATCTGACTAAGGACTTGGATGGTGGATGTGCAGCTCCTGTATAGCGTGTATGCCAACATTCTGTGTTAAAACTGATCAACTCTGACAGCCATTGCATTTCCTGATTAAAAAAAGTGCTTGTGCTGTATTCTTTTTATGTTCAGATTATCCCTACTGGATAAATTACCTTTAAGTGACCACTGATAAATGAATTCAGGAGGTCTGACAAGTAAAATGCAAGTCATTACTGCAAACCAAACTTTGTGCTTTTTACATTTTTACAGGTTTCTAGTCTCAGTGTGGAATTATGAGACACTGCTTAGTCCCTAAACATGTTATACCTTCTACTATGCTACATTTTTTACATTAAACATTATTCTTAGCTTTCATTAAATATCATAAATATATACTAATTTTGGTTCTGGTTTTAACACTTCATTTGGCTATTTACTATTAGAAGTATTTAAATTAGCTTTTATTCTAAATATTCATATATTTGTCATTGAGTTATAAGTATTGAGCTCACTACAAAAATGATATTTCGTTGAATTTGAGAGTTAATGTTGCCATACTGAAATTTCTACCCTCGATTTCCGTAGCCTATACGGCAATGGCAGTCTCAATAGAGGATGTGCAGTCGCACAGGACAGGCAGTGGTTGATTTATTTCAGGTAAAACTTCACCTGACGGCTCTAATATGGCCAAACACTCATTAGAATAATAAAGCTATTGAGGAAGTAATAAATCCTGACAGAGTGGTAAGTGTTAAACATACACTAAGTCACTCTTACGGCCCCAAAATTGATAGTCTTTCTATAACAGCATACCGAAATGTTTTATTTTGCTAAATTGCATTAAGAAAACGACACTCAAATGTTCCACATACAACGTAAGTTACTTTGTGTAAACACGGACACACTTGCTATAGTAAATGAATGAAAATGTAGCCCCAGGACTGAGGAAATAATTATGTAAGACTATATGTGTGGTCAGGAATAGAAAAAAGCCTCCGTTTTGTGTTTGTTCCTGTAAACTTGTTAGATAAATTTGATAAAATTTACTACACAATATAC
>JAOVVF010000034.1:8423003-8437051 GCA_028565595.1 Duopalatinus emarginatus | reverse complement strand
TATATATATTTCCTTATACATAAAAAGGCCTGTGCTCAGCCCATCATGACTCTATAAACAGAAGCTCTATAAACAGTGACCATGACAAGCTTTGCAAACAAAGAGGCTATTGAGACGGGCCACAGGTTGACGGACATAGACGGTGGAGTACCTGAGCAGAAGAGGGATGCATTGCTGGAAGTGTGCTGGAGGGAGGAGTGTCTGTAAAACTGACCCAGTTTTCCTGAACGGGAGGAGGAGAGTGGGCGGACCACATCCCATCACCTGCTACTGGACCTGGGACAGGGTGGGGTGGGTAGGTGGGGGGTTGTGGAGGAACAAATATGACTGAGAGCCGGTTTCACTGTTTTCATTTAAGGCTACAATTGTTCTTAATGGGTATTTTAAACGCTTATCTGTTTTATATAAATGTATCAGCAGATTTGTGCGTGTCAACAACAACCATCTGTCACATTTGTGAAAATGAATAACATGGGAATTATTTACATGCATGCAACCTCATATTACATGGATAAGTCATATTCCTGGGCAGCGAGATAAAAAAAAAAACAGCATTATTAAAAAATATTTTCCAAATATCACATTAATAGTTTAAGTGTTACTTTTCCTGTTAGAACACAAAAAAACATGTTTCTCGTATTGTTTGGTAAAAAAATTTAATTTTATGCAATCACTTGTTAATTTTTTTGAACCCTCCTTAAGGACACTGCAAACTACAGAGTGCTTGAAACAAACATTATTTTTGCATCAAGGCAGATAAAATTAAAATGCTTGAAAAGACTTATACAAGCAGGGAGACACGGCTGTTGCCACCGGCTTGCTCATCAGGGATAAAACTTCTAAAAACTCTATAAATTTGTAACCCTTTTTTAAATTATTTCTGTAAAGCTGCTTTGGGACAATGTCCATTGTTAAAGGCGCTGTATAAATAAAATTAAATTGCATTGAATTGAATTGAAAAGACTTGTATTTAGAAATAATCCAGGTTTTGATTTCTTTCCCATCCTGCAACTGGACGGTTCAGTACGGTTACATGTCTACAAGAGGAAGTGACTCAGCTGTCTTATGATAAAATATATTCCCCTTTTTGAAAAACAGATCACATGGTCAGCCCTTTACATGGGCGAGTTGACTGCGAAGGACTGTGAAATTTACAGAAATAGTACATTCAGTTATCTTAACTTATTCTATTTACCTGTGCATTTAATGCGTGCATGAAAATTATTTCTGTACCTGATTGTGCTTCTCTGAATGGTGGCCATGCGGCTCCTGCCACTGCGGCCTGTCGGTCCACGGTGCCGCCGCTGGGTTGGCGCTTGTGCTTCCTCCATGCAGGAGGTGAGGTGGGCGGAGACTGGTGAGGGGACACTACGGGAGACGTGGTGTCTGGCTGGGGTCAGAAGACATGGAGGATTTATTTTAAGCTTTACAACAGGGTGTAACTTCTAAATTAGTATAACAAGAAATATATGTATTTTTTTAAATCTACAAACTCTGGATATCGGCATTAATAAAGTAACATATATTAGCCCCACCCTCTACCTGAATGACACCTGTGCTGATGAACATGAAACTATGTGCATAGAGTTTGACTTCCTTTTTACAAGAAAGTGTGTGGCACACTGTTAGTAACCATTTAAGGATGTCTGTTTGGGGTTGAGAGGTCTTGCTAAAAGGAAATTTGACATTCTACAGCACGAATACCAGTAGACAATAGATAAAATGGAGAACAGAGAAAACAGACCAACTACTAACAGCTTAAGAGAAATCTGGATGTGCAGGGTGAGAAAAATATGTGCTTGTGACAGCATTTCTTCAGAGATACTCGTGCAGGTTTATAACCATTGGATCCAGCTAAACAAACCCTACACCATTATGAAGCCAGAGTATGTATTTGGCAAAAAAGCCGCAGATTCAGATTCTTAATAAGCAAGTTGGAGATGATACAAGGAAGAAGTCTTGAGAGGAACCAGACACAAAAAGGAACTTGTTCTCTTTTGAGAAAGAGCAGATAGCAGGCTTATAAATCATTACAATACAATACACACACATTACATTAAACACATCTACATATTTATATAGACGCAAAAACATTGGATTATTGAAACCTTAACCAGAATGGATGAGGGCGGTACACTGACCTGGGGCTCGACAGGGGGTGCACAGGGCTGGATCACCTCGTGAGCGGACACTTTTTTGGTTGGGACTCGACCCGGGGGTCTGGGAATCACACTGGAGTACGGCCCCTGGTTCTCTGTGTCTGGGTACACTGCTGCGTGTCTGGCCTCCTGCTCGTTCTTACCCACCACAAAGCGAGGCAGGGGCAAGTCTTTGACTGCAAACAGAAACACAGATATTTACTCTTCAGCAAGATAAAATATACAGTGATAATCATGCAAGCAGAGATTCCGACACGCTACAGATAAAACTCAAGGGCTTTCCAGACACGACTTTTGTTTTGAAGTTGACTGAGACTTCTCTGGGTGTCTGGTGTGACTCTGTGGGGCTTTTAAACACAAATCTTTTCCCCACAAAATATAAAGATATATTAAGAAAAAGGACTTTCAGAGCACTTCTTAACAAAAATCCAATTTACCAAGAAGCCTGACAGAAGCTAAAACATGGGAGCTGCCAAAATAAGTATGGTGAGCTAATAAATCAGCTAAATTCATAAATATAGACGAAGTTAACGCGTGTGTGAATGAACAGGTGACTCAGCACAGCCACACCTTGAGTTCAACTAAAATGCTGAACTTTCCTAATCTAAATTTTCAACTTCTGACTAAGAAACGGCAAATAAAACCCTATAAGTATTCACAGATCTCCTCAATCCCAAGCTTAGTAGCGACAAATTAACAGTTCAAACATTTAAAACAAACAAATTAATACTACAAAATCTCACTGCCCTACTGGGCCACATACACTTGACTAAAGTTTACTATCAGTTGTAAGTGAGGCACACGTGGCTCAAGGTTAGGGAACTGGTCTTGTGACTGGAACGTTGCTGGTTGCCTCCTACCAAGAGGACATGACTCAGGAGCCCTGTCTCAGGAGATCAAGGCACCTAATCTAACTGCTCCCTAGGCATTGTGGAGGGGGCATCCCACCGCACCAGACGAGTGCAGGGCATGATAGTGTGTTTGTTTCACTGCACAGATGGGTTAACGTGGAGGTCAAATTCCTCTGTCTGCAAGCACGGTGGGTCAAACAAACTTTTCCATGGTGCGTCATGACGTTGTGAAAGTTACTCCACAGACTGGGCCTAGAAATGGTCTAGTTAGGCTGTATCAGTTCAAGTGAAAACTCTAGCATGCTGTAGGAATTTGGACAAAATAGAGCACAATAACAATTAATAACAACATACAACAAAATAATGACTTTTTAAAGAAATCTTTATGAATTTAAACTAATTCTTACTTTTTTTTTATTTTATTTTACTTTTCCAGGATTTCTGTGACTGTGAAAGACATGATTAAATGCACAATAAGCATTGAAAACGAAGTATTTTTTTGGTAAACTACAGAATTATTTGTTTGTCTTAAATCTGATCTATCACATGTTCCCTTTTCTCAGTGTGACCAATCACATATTCACACTACAGCAGAAGCATAGTTTGCTCCAGTCGGAACCACAGCAGCACGAGGCCTGGCTGACAGAATTCATTAAGCTTTAAAACTAACCTGACATGGATCAGGATTGTCCAGGGCTTACAAGTAGCGGTTCTTGTAGAAATAGGTCTGGTTTATCCACATTGTGGAAGAAATTAAGCCAGAAAAATGTCAACGCAGGCCAATAATTAAAAATCCATCAATACGGAGCAATATATTAAAATTGGGGAATGGCATCTTTCAGGTTGTTAAGGTCTTTATTTTATATTACAGATTACACTTCTAAATAAAAATGCTACCCTTGTGTAGGAGCAAGAACCTTGACGCTGCAGAACGAAATGCTTTTCAAACTGTATCTCTGCTTTACAGCCCCTTTTACTGCAATTTCCTGTTGACTCGTTTTCTATTCTCTTACAGTATCTTCAGGCCTACATGGGATGCCCTTATTTCCTGCTCTGTGCTTTTAATCACTATCCAAGTCTTACTCATTCTTCATCTATGAAACCAGTCATTTCCTGAGCTGTAATACACAAGCTTCCAGGCTGGTAAGTGAGAACACCGAACGAGAGCACAGACTTCAAGATTTGGATAACAGAAAAGGCCTGAACGCTCTGGTTTAGCGTTAACTCTGTGATATGGAAGAAATCCTTACTAGGAATGTAGTAAAACGTGGTTGACATTTACAACAGGTCTGCTTTTGCTTACCACTGTTCAGGCTCTCGACGCGAAGCGGCAGTCCGGACTGGGCGATCGCGATAAGTTTCAGCGCGATGTAGAACTGACTCCTTCCGAAGTGGCCAAGACGAGTCGCACCACACAGTTCAGTAATCTGAAACAATAAGAAGGGGTCAGAAATTTTGCACTAATGCTTCAATCATTAACAAGGAATCGACTATGACTAAGCAGATCTGTGAAGTTACTGAGTAAAGAATTAATGCGCTTTAATTTCCTGCTTTTTGTTTTTAAATGCTTAGTTTTGTTTGTGAGAGTGCAATGAAACTCTGATGATGATAAAGCCTGGTTGAGAACGCAAAAAAAGTGTGCATAGGTCTGCGCCAGACAGACACACCCCTCTGCATACAGGTTTGTATACAACTTTGGCAAGCGTCCTCGTTCGGTGTGTGGATCTTCAATGCTGAAATGATGAGGGTGCGAAACTCCTCGTCTGATGACTCATCACTAAATGGGTTTTTGGCTTTGAGTGTTTTCACAACAGTGCAAGTCAGGCCACAGTGCCTGTGGCCTTGATTTGACTTCTGAGAAGTCGGTGGCACAAATACTGTATCAACACCAGGCAAATGTTAGATCAAACCCAGCAGGTCGTGATATTAAAACATGTTTACATTTAGCAGGTTGGAGGAAAATGTGCAAACAGCTCCAATGACATGAAGCACTTTCAAATCTGAACTAAAAACATTGTCCGTAGCTGGTGAGGAAAAAAAATCATTTTAACTTCCTGTAGAAAAAAATACGATGTGCTAAGTGTGAGTGTGGGGACTTAGCAGCCTTGTGAAGAACATAATGCTAGCTAGCAATGACAAATAGGGAAATTTTCAAAATTACCGACCTGACTGACTTTACTGGTTCGCACTGTTTATAAAATCTTCAATTTTGTGACGGTTAGAAACCTCATTAACCTAATTACTCAGCAGCTGATGGCACTGAGCAATATGATGACATGCTGCTTATATCAGAATGTCAAATCATCTTTTAATACGTATTATTACAAATTACACCAACAGGGCCTTAGAATTAATCTAATAAGATGAGAGACGTGCTTTAATGCGTTATATTTAGCTGTTAGATAAACTCTCAGCAAAACAGTTTTTTATGTTTAAAGCTTCTCAGTATGGCAACGTTTCTGACAGAGTGACTACTGGTCAACTGTAGAGACTTTGACGGTCATTACGTTGATGGACTAGGCAGAAGCCCTTATCCACATAGACTCACAGTTAAGGAATAAGGGCCTTGCTCTAGGGCCCACCAGAGGCAGCTTATGAGGGGGTTTAAACTCATAACCTTCTTAAAGGCCAACATTTTAACAGCTGACTTACCACTGCCTTGATTTTATTTTTATTAAATATTAATAGCTGCCCAGTGAACCCATGCCTTGATATTCGAAGATACATTTATACTTATGTTTATTTGTATTTTATAATCATACATTTTTAACATTATAATATAAAAATCTTAACATAAAAAATGCTACACTCACCACTTTCAATAACACTCCTAAACAGGTTGATGTGACCTGAACAGAACAGAAGACAGGTTCCCACCTCTACGAGCCCCCCAAAAATCACATTGTAGTCTTTTTCCATCTCTGACGTGCCTACTATAACTCTGTTTAATTAGCTGATTAGTTGGACTGTGTGTATTAGAGCAGGGAAAACACTTCAGGACAGAGATGCCCAATGTGATGCAGCATTTCAGGCCTGTATCAATCTCCGTCTATAATTCTTATGTATCAGATGGGTAGATCTGTAATGACCTAACCAACTTGACCATAATGGCTGGATTCATAGTTTAGATAATCTAGCAGGATAGGTACAATCAGGTCAAGTTGGGTTTACTGATTTAATGAACAAATACTTTGGGAAAAGGTCCAGCCCAGATTAAAAATAGCACATAACATAAAAAGTACAAATTATGTTATACAAAACGTACGTTATCTGGACACCCAAATATCACAGCCACACGTGGGCCTTCCCCCAAAATGTTGCACACAATTGTCTAAGTATTTGTATCCTGAAGTATTACAGCATCCTGATGAAAGCCCGGACCACAACATCACTGAACACCTCCTAGTCTTCCACACTCAACATCAGTTCCTGACCACAATAAATCACTACAGCCATGCTTCAAAATCTAGTGGACAGACCTCCCATAAGAGTGGAGGCTATTATAAGCGCAAAATGCAAACTAAAATAGCATACAAGGCAAGATTATGGAGGTATAACAGATTAATATACAAGATCCTTAGGAAATTCATAGGGGTGCTAAAAAATGTATTCTTTAAAGGATCACGATTCCTAGTCCTAGTGATTCTGAATCGATTCAAAACGCCCAAAAATCTATTTTAAAATGCGTTTAAGTTTTATTTTTTGCCGCTCCTACACCAGAGCGGACTGTATAACGCATTACTTGTCCACTCAGCCACCGTAGAAGACGACCGTCTAGGCCACCATACAGCAAGCTAGTTAGCACAGCTCTATTTTATACAAATTATACAAAATATAAACGCAGTAACGCACTATGACTTTAAAGTCTGCATTTTATTTTCAGTTACAGGTTAATAAACTGCGGCAGACTGAAGTCAATGTTTACTTTGCAAACAGATTTGATACAGTTTGGAACCAAAGAGTATTGTTATAAATAAGTGTTTTTTTTGTTTTCTTTTCATCTTGTAAATCACATAAATTAAACAAAATTTATAGACCATTAGAATAGGAAAATTGTACCTGAACCGAATTGTGACGCTAAAAATCGAATCGCCAGACACAGAGAGATTCGCACCCCTTGAAATTCATGTGGCTCGGTCATAGTTTTGTCTGTCAATTTTGCACATATTCATGACATAAATAAAGTCAACAGATTGGAATATGCATCTAGTCTGATCTATCACCGTAGGATTTCAGCGCACGTATGAGAAATTGTTCAAGTCTGAGATGAGCCACATGACTCTATATATTTAGAGCTCATTTACACATCATTTTAAAGTATTTTTTTCTTTAGCGATGAAAAATGGCAATAACATTGACCAAAAAGACAGGAACAGTGATCTTTGGTACAACCTATTTGGCTGCCTTGTGCAGTCTCATGACTGGAAGGTTGCATGACATGACTTAAGTGCCCTTCAGCAAGACCATCTAACCCTCCAAGTGCTTCTAGGGCACTGTAAATAAGGGGTAACAACTAGTTACGTCCAACTGTGGTCACCAGTATGTGTGCTTCACTGCACTGACTGGGTTTTGCTGTTTGTTATGTTAAGCTACACACCAGTTCCTATCATTTCACTCAAGTGAGGGAAGTGAACGACTCTTTAGACCACTGTGCAGTGGAATTGACCTCTGCATTTAACCTCTCCTTTAAGACACACACACACACAACAGGGGCCTGGAGTAGAGGGCAGCCACGGTCCACAGAACCTGAGGAGCAGTTTTAGGTTAGGTGCCTTGCTCAAGGGCACTACAGTCAAATCTTATCAGTTGCAGGGGTTTGAACCATCTGGACCTACTATTGGTCTGCTTATATGTAGACATAGCAAAAGGACAGATGCAGAGAGACATCACAGGACAACACATGATATGTCCGGGATGGCTGGACACAACTTTTTATAAAGAACCAGACAAACTGATGTCATCCAAACACAACAACAACAACAATAAGGTTCATTTATTATGTATACTAGTGAGCGAGTTACTCTTTTGACCACTGTTCATTGGAACTGACACACACACACACACACACACACACACCCTGAGCGGAGGGAAGCCCCTATCCACAGCGCCCAGGAAGCAGTTAGGAATTAGTTCTCTTGTTCAAGGGCACTTCAGTCAAGTCTTGTCAGATGTGAGGCTCAAACCTTCTGGTCCCAACGCTGGTCCCTTAACCACAAGTCTACAGCTGTCCAGTCTTGTTTCAAAGCCAAACATCACCACACAACCTGTGTATTAACACCCATTAACAGGTCGTGTTCAGAAGTAATGGCACCCTAGCACGATATCTAGCTTGCCAGGGAACACACCCTCTGTTAGTGAGACATCCCAGCTAACCTTGTGTCGTGTTTTGTTTCCCAATGACAAAATGCTAACCCTGGGTATGAACCTGAACACAGCTGAAAACATCTGTCTGGACTTACAGACTTGTGACTTCATGGTGTTGAGGCGTAGTTGCGTAGCTATGTTATGTTATGGAGTTACCTGCAGCACCACGTCGTTGGAGAGCTGGGCCGCCCGGAACAGTTCCAGTACCTTCCCGTTGGAGGCCACTTTCTTCGTGTTGTCCACGTCGCAGTAGACAAACAAATCCGAGTAGTATTTCTGCTCGACGTCGCTCAGCGTCAAACTCTCCATTGTGGCATATATGCTACGTTATTAGCGACGATGCTAACGCTGCTCTGGCTACGTTGCTAGGGCCAACCAGCGAGAAGAAGAAGAAGCAGAAAAAGAAGAAAATGACTCGACTAGCCAAGCGCGTCTTTTAGGGAATCTACCCTCCGCTAACTGCCCCTTCGTCAGTGTGTGCTGACAGAAAAGTGAATAAATAAATAAATAAATAAATAAAGTCCCGCACGTCTCAGCTACAGTGCAGATACAGCCCAGAGCCACAGCTCTACCGTTAGCTTCCTTGCTAACGCAGGTAAAGTTACAAGTAACAAGTTAGCCAGCTTAGCTTAGCCTAGCCTGTATCGCCCTAGCCGTATTTCAGCCCTCTCTCTATCTCTCTTTCTCTGTGCCTTTTAAACCCCTGTAGTCGCGTCCTCTCGGCGAGTGACACGACGCGGCGTGTTCAATCCGCCGTGCGCTGTGTGTGGAGTAAAGTTTTCTGGCTCTTCAGGCTCCCTCCCTCACACAGACAGACGGCGCCGCCATTCCTGCGTGCGTGACGTCACCGCGCTCGTCTCCAGCGCGTGTCTACGCCATGGCGGGAAGACCCGGATGTTCCAGTCAGTAGTGAGTTAGCATGACTGTTGTCTTCACAGTGGGGTTCCATTCATTATTCCAAAAAATAAACTCGTGCACTAAGATAATTAGGCTTATTTAAAGGATATGCATTAAGGTTTGTACCTTTAGAATGGCGGAGCACTCCGTATTGTCAGTGAATTGAACAGAACCACTCATTGACCGATGTGCTTGCACACAGACAAGTCTAAGCTCCACAGTAAAACCCGTCAGCACAGTCAAACACACACACTACGAGGGAGCGAAAACACGTCCCCTGAGTGGTGGTTGAGGGCAACCCTGTATCCATGGAGTTAGGTGCCTCGCTTAAGGGCACTTCAGTCATGTCTTGTTGGTGCAGGAATCGAACCGGGGACTTTCCAGTCACAAGGCTGCTGGTTCATTGACCACAAGTCTACGGCTGCCCCACAGTACAGTTCAGTATACACGCCAGTATTCATACCGTTCACTACTGTGACTTTGGAGCGTTGCGAACATAATTTTTTCTATATCTTAGACAAGGACTGACAGTCTAAGCTTAATAATAAAGAAAGTGATTAAAATGGATGTGAAAGTGAACTATCTTGCCTACTGTGCTTGCATTACCTCCGCATTTAATCCATCCCTGCACTAAAACACACAAACATACACACCAGTGAACACTTGGGGGCAGTGAGCACACTTGCCTGCAGCAAACTATGGCACCTGGGGTGCAGTTGTTGGAGTTAGGTGCCTTGCTCAAGGGCATGCCAGGGATCAAACCCAGGACCTTCCTGTAATGAGACCAGTTCCCTAACCGCTAGGCCACAGCTGCCCCTGTGTAGTACTATGTAACATATAATCTTCTGTGGGATCAGACCATTCAGATCATTGGCCCACCAAAGAGGCCAGTCTGTCCACAGGCCTGCATAGGACATTTCTTAATCTGAAACAATCAAAATCATTATTTAACCTGGAGCGAGTTTCTCAGTGTACTGTCCTTCATCTGATTGATATTATCCTCACCAACATATTACATGTATTTTTCATCAGTTGACCTGCACATTAATGACCATAATAAGTAACCAGTACTGGGAGCTGGTCTACTACTTTCCCTAGAAGGCCAAACCCCAGAGTTTTCACAATCAGTTTGCAGATTAAATAAATAGAACTCATATATTCCTAATGTTTAGCTGTTGCATGTCTGACCTTGCTGGTCTTGATGACTTTTAATGAATGAATGAAAGTGAACTATTTGCCTACTGTGTTTGCACACAGAGAAATGTGACCTCCACATTTAACCCATCTGTGCAGTAAAACACACACACCAGTGAACACTAGGGGGTAGTAAACACCCTTTCCTGGAGCAGGGGGCAACCCCAAACCACAGCACCGGGGGAGTTAGGTGCCTTGCTCAAGGGCAACTCAGTCATGTCTTGCCCTGGGTGGGGATCGAACCCGTGACCTTCCAGTCACAAGATCGGTTTCCTAACCACTAGGCCCCGGCTGCAGGTTAATGGAAATGACGGAATGACAGAACGTGTATAAGTTTTTAAGATTTTGAAAATTGCTGACAGTCAGCGAGTTTGAAAGTCCACGCTGAAGGGCACAGATGTAGACTACATGTTCGAAGCAGCGACGTGATTAACCGTTAACACGTCCCAACTGGCCTACATCTGGTCTCACGTTGGACAGTGAGCGCTAAGACTGGAAGATAACACTGGAGTGTGAACAGACTCCCCTGCAGGCATTGGTTTAAATCCGACTTCTAACAAAGCCAAGTTGTTTTTCACTTGTGGGTTTGTGACTTAATGATGTGAATTAAAAGATCTCATGAAAACCATTCTCCGCTGATCATTCCAAGACAGGAGACTCATAGCAATAAATAAGTGTGTGCTTGTCAAAATCAGGAAAAGTGATCAAGATGATTCTGAACAAATTTTTAAAATCAGATGTTTTAATTACAAAAAAGAAATGATGTTTTTAAAGGGCAGTAAGGAATCGCTGAAATACAAATCAGGTATTCAGGTAAAGTGCGCCATCTCTCAGTTGTCATGGTTTATTACATACACATGCACTGGTGGACTTATCTTATTTTTTAACTGATACCCCTCTTTTCTAATTTTAGAAACATGTTAAATTATCCAGCCTGCCAACAGCACCTGACATTTCAAAATAAAATGAAATAAAAGCAATGATTCCGTGTCAGTCAAGTGTTCTGTATTAATTACACCAGTGGATATTTTACTAGATCAATGGAGGAAAAGCGAATAGAAAATACAGGGATTCTCTCAGGAATTGAAACACTGATCATCAGTCTTTTCCTGGATGTGGAGGTAAAAGCTCGCTGTCAGAAGTGGGATTTGAAATCATGTCTGTCAACATTATCCAACATTATCCATGAATGTTAAAGATTTAACCAATCACACCGACAGCAGCTCCAACATTCAGCCAATCATTCTTCCCCGCTTTCCATAAAATCCGACATTTGACAAACTGGAGAGGGGAAATGTTGGAAATGTTGGACGCGTCACTGGATGTGTTTTAGGGGTGCTGAAAAAAATTGATTCTTTAAAGAATCGCGATTTCTAGTCCTGGCGATACTGAGTCTATTCAAAATGCCCAAAAATTGACTTTAAAATGGGTGTTTAAGGGTTGTTTTTGCCGCTCCTACTCTCGAGCGTACTGCATATCATATTATGTGTTCACTTGGCCACCATAGAAGAAGGCCGTCTAGGCCACCATACAGCAAGCTAGTTTTCCAGATCCTGTCTGAATGGTGGCTGCTAGCATGGAGTCCATACAGACAAAACGATACAAAATATAAATGCAGTAGTGCACTGTAGTCTATGTTTACTTTTGTATTAATATATCTTGAATTATTCGTTCATTAAGAGATTTATTTTATTTAAGAAAAATCCAGACAGCTAAGTGAACCTAATACTGGTCATTTAAATTACAGAATTTTATCATAATCCTGTTTTTGGTTTAAATATAAGATGATAGAAAAAGATTTGATACAGTAATGAACCTAAAAGTAGTGTTTTAAATAAATATTCTATTTGTTTACATTGTCTTCATCTTGTCAACCACAGAATATAAACATACATTTTCGACCATGTGAATAGAAAAATCGTTCCTAAATCGAATCATGACCGCAAAATTGGAATCGAATCGAATCGCCGGACACTGAGAGAGTCACTGCGTTTTAATGCGTTTTACTGCCTCTAGAGGGCGCATAGTGTGGAGCCCCAGACTTAGAGAAATAGTGCAGTAACATCAGGATGATACTTGAATTCTGTGCTGATTTATCCATATAATATTACTGTAAAACAAAATAATTGTCATTATTTTTGTCAATTCTTTACTTTTGTCTTTTTTTTTGCTCATATTTCTGCTACAAAGTCAAATCCAGGTAAATAAATATCTTACCAACTTTATTAAATGCATTGCATCATTGCATTACTACATGTTGACCTGATGAGTAACTAAGACCTGTTTTTACAGACTCATGTCACTACTGGAAAAGTGTCCAGTGGCCCCTAGATACCACAAAAAAATTATTTTCAAAGTCCAGGCCAAGGACAGCTCAGAGCTGTATTGATGGCTGTTTGAGCAGGTAGTGTTAATGTTAAGGATGATCAGTGTATAATACCTGAGTTGGTCATTCATGGACACTTATAATAATGAAGAACGCATCCTCCATCACTTCGTTAGACTGATATTTATTTATCTGTAATTAGCTCATATCAGCCAATGAGATCAGGCTCCAGTACAAACTGTTATCATACATAATGACAGAAGATGCTCCATGTCATCTAAGACTAGAAATAAAAAGATTTAAAAATGTCTTATATTAAGTTGCCACTGTTGGGCCCCGGAGCCGAGGAGGTTAAGGGCCTAGCTCAAGGAGAGTAAATATGATATATAAATATATCAGATATATAAGATACAGATGTCTGCATGTAAAGTTTTGGTATGATGTATGTATGTATAATTTTACATGCCACTTCCTGTAATACACACAGCATACAAGAAACCCTCAGGCTGTTAATGTGCTGCATTTATTCAACATTACAGTATTGTATTGTGTGATACGAACCACAAATGGCAACCTAGTTGATTTTTGTTACCTCTTATTTATTTATTTGTTTGTTTGATTATTTATTTATTTATTGTTGCTACATTAAAGTGTTAAAAAAAAACATCAAACAGTCGACAAGACATCTCGAAGATGCAGCAATGTGTGCAGTAGGTGAGTGTTTGATCACATTACATATCCAACATGTGTTAATCCTACTGTAATTATAATGCCAAGTGTGTTCTGACGTCCTGACAAAAAAAAAATTCTGTAAGCAAATTCATTAATTAAATAGATTTTGTACTTATACTGGTTATTTGTTTATCATCTTTTCATATTTTTTTATACATTTGGGTAGGTCTGGACAGCTAAGCCTTTGATGCTGTATTTATAATATAACATTTATATTTATTTAAATATTATTAATATTATTTATTATTTTTAAATATTTATTTAAATATTTATAATATTTTTTATACATACACCATGAGTGACTGGATGTAGTACTGTATCTGTCCACTGGATGGAAGTATAAACCCATAAATTATTAACAGGGCCTACGTCAAGTCATGATTTTTATTATTATTATTTCAACCACATACACAAATACACTTCAGACCTTTAAAATAAGTCATGATAATAAAAAAATGTAAATGGCAGAAGGAAAGGTGAAATTCATAAATGGATGAGGAAGGAAGGAAAAAATAAATAAATAAA
>JAOVVF010000034.1:8377905-8401763 GCA_028565595.1 Duopalatinus emarginatus | reverse complement strand
GTTCACATACTTTCCTTTTCTTTACCCTTTTTCTGTCTGCCAGTTCTTGTGAAGCAAAAGCAGTAACATACATTTTATAGATAGCGATCTTTTAACGAGCAAATAAACAAATTAGTTCCAATATAATATTTGTTTTTTTTAGATCATCTTTGTGTACTTCCAAAACTATATTATTTTGCTAGCTAGCTAATGTTAAGTACTTTTTTTGCAACAGTGTACACTAGCTAACAAAATTAATTGTTCATAGTTTTGTAAAATGATTAATTATATTTTCCACATATTGTGTTTTTTTGTGTATTTTAGCATTTATTTATTATTTATAAATATTCATTGATAGGTTGTATCACATGGCAAATATTATTTATATACCATATTTTTCTCACTATTCCTTTAATTTTGATTCTTTTCCTAGGAAATATTCAGACTTCTTTTTAGCATCAATACACAGATCAGCCATAACATTAAAACCACCAGAACACCGGTGACCCATCACGGCATAGATCCCATAGGACTTCTGGTTGTTATGTGCTATCTGGCATCATGCTATTAGCATCAGATCCTATTGTGGATCTTCTGTTCCTATTGGGATCATACCAGATGGGCTACCCTTTGCATACTACATGCATCAGTGAGCCTTAGGTGCCTTTAACCCTGTCACTTGTTCACAGGTGTCCTTCTTTGGACCATATTGGTAGGCACTAACCACTGCATACTTAGAACACCATACAAGACCTACTAGATGCTCTGACCCAAATTGTCTAGCCATCACAAAAATGGCCCATGTTAAAGTCAATCAGATTCATATACTTGCCCATTTTTCCTGCTTCCAACACATCAACTTTAAAAAGAGCCTTTTACATCCTGATAATCAATGTTATTCACTTTACCTGTCAGTGGGTTGCTAGTTTAATTGTTATAGTTGATTGGTGTATACTGTTACTTTGAAATATTATCAGGCATGTTTTTTTTACACGTCTTTACACGCTTATTTACTCCATGCTTATTTGTGCTTGTCAGTTTCAGTGATGGCGGCTTGGCCTCACTCCCATCAAAGCTAACACCTTTTTAAACAATTAAACTTAAAATCGGACCATTTGTACAATACTGCATCAGACTTTATGGTATTGTATTATATTGGATTGTATTATATAGTACTGTATTGCAGTGAAACAGCTCCTAGCTGTGACAAATTCAATTACTGGCTCTCTAAATCTCTAAATATAACACAGAAATAGATCAGATGACTGATCATGTATTGTTTTAGAAGTAAAGATACGCAATGTACAGAGTTGTACGTTACAGCAAGACATATATATATACTGGTGGTTTTAAAAAATGTGGGATATCTGAGCCATAATTGTAACATTGTTATATTTATTATGGAGCCTGTTTGACTGGTCACATGAATTAAATAGGTTTAAACCAAATGATTAACTTGGACCTTACAAGTACGATAATAATAAAAAAAAGCTCAGGGGCTGTATTAAATAGGCAAAATATTACTGTACATATTTATTTAATCAGACATGTTTGATATTTAAATTAGAAGTCTGAATATATGTATTTGAAATGTATGTTACAGTAGACTAGGTGCAGATGTTTGAGACTGTAGATGCCTCTCAGTAACAAATCAACCTTTGTACTTAGTCAAATTCCTATTCAAGGAAACAGATCTTCCCCGAACGGCAGGATATCTCCCCGGTCTCGAAGGTTTCAATGCATTTCTTAGGTGCACGACTGAAGGACTCTTTAAAATTCCAAATTTCAGTCGAATCAGTGCAGCGCTCTTGCCGTGGCGCATGACCCAGCTTCCAGATGTGAGCGCAATCACTGGCGAGTGAGAAAGGCTCGTCAAACCTTTGAGGTTTTTCTTGTCTAAACGTTCGCCTCACGAGGCCCAAACCCTGATCAAGAGTTCTCCAATAGTTCTTTTGTTTCACGGCTGCACATGGTGGTCTGTGTTTCCTATACAGCGTGTGAGATATGCGGGATTGTAAACAAGACCGGAGTGTCACGGTAGAACTGGAAACCGCTGGGCCTGATTACGGCGGGGTTTCTCATATAAGACGCTACCTGTTCTTTTGTGAGATACAAACGCCATGAATTTTCTCCTCGTTTGCAAAACCGCATAGACGACACCTACACCGCGCTCGCTGCAGGCTGCATGGTGAATCTTTTTTTTTTTTCTTTTTTTTTTAATCTGCCTGTGCAAGCACACGTCCTCGCACGCTGGCCCTTTGCAGTGTTCGTCTAATCACCGAGCGTGCTCTCATTTAAATATTAGAGTAGTCTTTAATCATGGAAAGTAATCAGTGTCATGCATATTCATACGGTCCCGGTCTAACAGTCTCATTGTCTCGCTTCAGTGCCAAATCATCTCAGCCAGTCTCTCAGCTGCCTGCTCTGATAGCGAGAGCCTGGTGCTGTGCCAAAAATACAAAAAAAAATCCACCATCTCAAGTTTGAAAGAACTTCTCTCGCATTTATGTGTCGTCCCTGAACAGAGAGGTGTGAGTGTGCATGTGTGTGTGTGTGCGCGTATACGTGCCTGCATGTCTATGTGTGTGTGTAGTGCATCCGTGGGTGCGTTTGTGTATCTCTGAGAGGAGAGAGGAGAGATTTTCGAAAGATGGCGAGACTGATCCCTGTTCCGAGCGATGAATGTTTGCGCAGGGGCTCAAGGAAAACTCCATTTGCATAATGACTTTGTAGTTCTGCATTAATTAAATTTGCATATGAAACTGCGTTAATTACCTCTGATCATCTGGTTTCGACTCCGCTGCATTTGATGTCCAGCCTTCAGGGTTGTGATTAGAGGTTACAGTGGCATTTTGTGTGTATGTGCGCGTACGTTTGCCTGTGTGTGTGTGTGTGCATGTGTGTGTGTGTGTGTGTGTGTGAGTATGAGGAGGAAGGTGTGTGTGGCAGTTAGTTAGTGGCAAGAGATCGTTAGCGGATATGAAAGCCATTTTCTCACACTGTCACTCAGAGTACACAGGATGAGTAAACCGTATCTGTGTGTCCTCCTTATCCTCTGCACAGAACACACTACAACGAGGCTTAATATCATCTCTATTTCATATATTACCAGAGCATTCTTGTACGAAGGCCATGTGCGTAATGACCTACGAACACATTCGTAGCATGTTACACAATGCTTATAATGCAGGTCTGAACTGTTAACCTTGTAAGCTGTGCTAAGGCTATGTTATTTCACCACTGATGCCGAAATCATGATGAGTTTGCAGAGCGTGTTGTGTACTACAAATTAATGACGCATTTATTATGCTGTCAATCAATCTGGTGTGATTCATTCTTTAAAAGAAAATACTTTGAATTGACAGAAAACTGGTACACCAGTCATATACTTGGTAGGTCCCCATTGGGGCATGGACTTCATGAGCTTGCTGAAATCTTCTGTAGGCAATGAACACCATACTTCTTGCAGACCGGTCCTCAAATCTGTTTTATTCCGAGGTGTAGGATTTATGCATGGCATCCCAGTTGTGTTCGATAATGCTGAGATCTGTTGACTTAGATAGGAATGTTCCTCTAACAACAATTTGCCGTCTCTAGATGTCCGGTACCTCATTGTCCTGTTGGAAGAGGCCAAATCCAATCAGAATCAGAGTCAAATCAGAGTCATTAGTAGCAGGGGTCTGATAAAATGCCCACACCATTATGGAGTCACCACCAGCCTATGTATTTTGCATAGGATTGTGTGTACCAGTTTTTTTGGCCCTACAGTGTAATGTAAGATAAGTCTTATTCATGCTAGTCATGTGACATAATGTGTTGTGAACTCATTAACATGGTAACCATAAACGATGCATAATAATGAGAGTGATAAAAATGTAATGCTTGTTCATAGGTGTTATGTATCATGTGTTCATAGTTCACAGAACATTATAGTATGACATCATACATGACGCGACATGGTTATGAGTAATGTTATAGCGTCATGTGTAATATGTTAAAACTAGACTCCATAATCTAATCTCTGTTCACCATATATGTAGTGTAAGCTCAGACAAGGGCAGTGGGTGAACTAAACAATTAAAAATACACACAGTAAAGTGACAGAAAACCTGGTACACCAGTCTAATACTTGGTAGGTCCGTCAAACCCCAAACTCAGATGAGTGTTCCTCTAACCATAATTTGGCAACTCTAGGCAACTCTAGTGTATGGTGGCTTATTGTCCTGTTGGAAGAGGCCAAACTCATCAGAATGAATGCCGGACACGAACGGGTGTAACTCATCAGAAAGGAGACACACATAACGTTTACCTGTTATGTAGGCGTTTGTAGATGTACCAGGGGCCCCATGGAACGCCAGCTAAACAAACCATTATTCAGCTTCTATGATGTCTGTCGCTTTATATGCACACTGGTGGACGCTGATGTATAGGTGGGGTTGTTATTTACTTTTTCTGTACCAATTTTTCTAGCACTTTAGCATAGATTCAAAGCTTCTAGGCCGAGGCACACATGTGAGAACATCTTACCAAATCTGTACTATTTTATTCAGCTTTCCATCAGTGGAGCAATGATTTATTTCAGTTTCTTTTCTGGAGGTTTTGTGGTGTCCACGCGCCACAAACTCTTCCCTTTGAAAGCGTCGCTCGGTCTCTGAAGGATGATTTATACAAGTTTATACACAGCTTCCTTAAAGCAACATGAAGATGAGCTTTATAAACATTTTCCACAAAAATATATGTCAAATAAATTTTATTGAGAAAAATCATTTGACTTCAATTTATACGGTTGGAGTAAACAAACGTGCAAGGTTTTTTCAGGGCTCCATCCTGTCCATCGAAACCACAGGATTTTTGGTCCATTACACAACACATACTATTAGCATGAGCATCCATGGTGTCTTTTGTAATGAGTCATATATCGGGGAAAAGGGTTACACTCAATACCAACACACTCTACTAGTAGTATCTTGAGAAATCACATTGCCTGAAAGGCTAATGGGATTGGGATTGGGATTGGAGGCGTGGCTTTTGGGGCCGGCCTAGACCACCCCAAGGACGGCTGATTGGTTTTCTAGCCTGCTCCATGCTGGATCAGTTAAAGTGCGGCAGAAAAGATCGACACGCCATGTGCTTTCCACTCGCCGCCCTGTAAGGAGTTAAAGTCTCCCACATGAAGGCATCAAACGCTCCACATACCGCTTTATGGTAGTCATATGGCAACCGATTTGATATTTTTCCTACCACAGCAGGGAATAAAACTCGCCACTAATTTAGGCTGCAAGCGCCGCCGCTAAATTTCAGCATGTGCTGACGGTGTTCGCCAGATGTTTTCCTTTTGGTCCCTCTCGCTTTTCAGCCCCTCGTTCTCCCTCTCTCTCTGTCTCTGTGGACTTGCCTAATGTTCTCTCACATTTAGTGAGAAGCTGCCTGGCTGAGGCACAAGTTTGGAAAACAGAAACTAAGTTTTTATTATAATTATTAAAAACATCATTGCTCTGGTTATAGTTTTCAGCTCGCGAGGAATCGTGTCCCATTGCATCTGTCAGCAGAAGCTCGTTCTCATCGTGTCTCTCCGAGCTAACCGCATTGCTGACGCCCAGATGCGACCCTCTGCTTCTGGACCCTCTGATTTTCTCCCTTTTTTTATTTCCGCTCTCCTGCTCATTGATTTGGAACGAACCCCTAGATTACGTGGGTCATATTCCATTAAGATGCAACGTCATGACAACGCTGTCCCGTTCCCGTAGAGATTTATAAATGCATATTTACACCCCCTCACATGTTGTCCACATTTTCTTGTGTCCCCTCGGGAAGGTATCAAGGTGAAAGTGCGGGGCGCTCTGCGTTCAAAGAGAGGCGCACTGAACGCACGTCGGTCTTCTTGTGAAAACACTCCTCCCTCCTTTTTATGTGGTTTATCCCGCTGTCTATCAGCACACCCTCACACCTTCTCCCAGCAGAAGACTAGCTTGGCTGAAGGAGTAAGCGGGATCTGAAGCTGCGGCCGCTTAAAACAAACAGTTTTCCTCCGCAGACATTACAGCGTCTCACGACGACGGCGAGATCTTATTGCCCGGGCTTAATTCAGTGGTAAAGTGCGGTGTCAGGTTGAGCATTACCAGCCAGAACGTAAGCTCAGTTACAGTGGCCACCGTTACTGTCGTGGCGTTCTGGGTGGCATTATAAAAACGCAACCGCTTTTAAACACTAAGGTTCCCATACGCTTTTTTACGGCTGTCTTATTTTCCCCTCCCTCACTCAAACTGTCTGTCTCTTTCCCTGGCGCTGATTTTGATCTGTCTTGATGTGATAAATGCTGCGTGCTGACCATGACTGGGCCATATGCCGCCGCTTTGCTGTGGATACTATTTTCACAGTGCGGCAAACACAAGCCAGACCTCTCCTCGAGAAATCGCGCTCGTACGCTGTTCTCTCTCACGGCTGGAGAGTTGATCGTTGGCAATTTCACCTGGCTTCGCCTCTGTATGACATCGCTCGGTAAATTGAAACCGGTTTAGCTTTGCCTACGGCGAAGTCCTGGTCTGTTCCGCTCTTGTTACTCTGATGCCCTGAAATGCAGCCTCTTTTTTTTTGCTGTGTCATGCTAATAAGAGCTCATACCCTTACAGTACATAGGTTTAACTCTAAGAGGTTATAGACACCACGGTACCATAAGTACCCTTCTTTGTCTCCATGGGAGCCCCTGTGAAATGAAATATAAGGACCTGATCTTATCAGGTTTTCTTCATGCCAGCACAGGCTTGTCCTGATGCGCTCACTGAGTTAGCCGTGGCCCTGGCGCTAGAGGCACTGCCGAGATGAAAGAACCTCCTTAACCATAAGCTATGTAGGGAACCGAGCCAAGGATTGAAATGCATCGGCGTGATAACAGCCAAGGGAAAAACGAATCTCCTGTTGTTTATTTCCCCCACGGCTGCAGCCAGGAGAAGGGTACATGCAGGATTGGGGGGGTGGTGGGGGGTCGGCGTTGACGTGGCCGTTTTTTGTTTCGAACCTGTCTGGAAGAATTAGCCATGATTTATCTGTTAATTTAGAGGTAATTTATTGCTAAGTCTTAGGTTAGTTTAGCATCATAATCTGATCTGTATCATTGTTTAGCGCAGTGATATATGATCTTTTCCTTCTTTTTTTTTTCAATCCTGTCACCTTGTTCTCTCCCTTTGCTTTCGTATTCAGTCTTCTCATCTCGTCTTTGCTCATCTCCTTTATTTTGTCTGTCCATTGTAACCTTTAACCAAAACCCATGTTAGTGTTTGTTTCTATGGTAAAACTTACTTCATACACATAGACACACACACACACACACACACACACACACACGTGCAGTAATATGGTCAGCGTTGGGGCTCGATGCCAGCAGGCATGGCAGTAAGGTGGCTGGCATGTGTGGCGGCTTCTGCCATCATAAGGCCATGCGGCATCTGAGGAGCCGTTTTATAGCACATGCACGCACACACACCCACACGCATGCACACACTGATTATAGCGGCCCGATTGCTTTGGAAGGCACTCTGAAGGTCTGCTGAGTTTTACAGTGGCCTTTAAATGGGTCTAGATGCCTGCGCTCAGCTGGGGACCATTATGGGGCACGTTATCCAAAAAAATGGCGGGCAATTATTTCCCATACGGGACTGTTCTTTGTGCCATTTTACACACACACACACACACACATATGCAGAAGTGCATGAACACACACACACACACACACACACAAACAAGTCATGACACGTTTGTTTTGTGCACTTATAGATTCCAGGCTTCCTCCTGCAAAACTGAAGGGATCAATACGCATCTCCCACAGTTATGATGAAGATGTATCATTCCCGACAGTCGGAGCTACCTGCACTCACACTGATCTGTGTACTGATTCGCTCAGTCTTATGTTGGAGTGGTTAGTGGACGTGTGTGTGAGTGTGTGAGAGAGAGATGAAGAGACAGAGAGTGAGAAAGTGTAAAGCCTGTGGATGTGTGGGTGGGAGATGGTGCCCATCCAGGAGATGATTGACGAGATGCATAGCGCCCAGCTCACGTTCCCTTTGATCTCGTTCCTCTCACTTGCTTTTTCCCCCCTTTCTTCCCTACACGGCGGTCCACGTCTCCCTCCAACCGCAAGCTTGAGTGTCATTCATCAAACCCCTCGAGCCCTTCGCCATCGCTGGCTCATGCCAGCCGGGTCTTAGCGTAGCGACACATACTGGGGCTTGTGCCCGAACCATGATTCAGGCTTGCTGCGATGCCATGAAAAGCTTAGCTAGTGCACTGTGTATCACTGTGGCCAGGCCAGGAGTCATAGCTCTTATTGACAGAGATGTCTTTCCACTTATTTTTCACTGTCTGCTCCTGCATCTGGCACGGGATCCCCCTCTTGCTCCGCTCACATCTATCTGATGATGGCACACCACTCAGACCCAGTATGTGTTTTCAATTAACTGCTTGTGCATCCTAGACTGAGCTGGGAGACGGAGGTGTAGCAAAATGCTTATAGAGGCTCATTGATCTGGGACACACACACACACACACACACACACACACACACACACACACAAAACACCACCTGCTGAAAGCGGGCCTCCAGCCAAGATTCATATTAGAGTATGTGCATGAGGTGAGAGAAGCATTTATGTCCAGTCTCCTTCCTTAAGTCTGTTTTGTGTATGTGTGTGTGTTGTGTTTTGTGTTTTGTGTTTTGTGTGTCCTACAGCCACTTTTTCCTTTTTTGAGTCACCCTGCAGGTGGAGCCATAACCGGTCTGCTTCTAATATGTGTGTGTGTGTGTGTGTGAGTGAACTAAGTGGTGAACTAAGTATCAGAAAAAGTGGCTCAGCTGAAGTGGGGGTTAGTTGCTCCCAACGGGCTTAGTTGCTCCAGACACACTTAAACCTACTTCAGCTGAGCCACTTAGACCAAAGAAACACTGACACAGAGTCCAGGATCACAGTTAGGGGTTAAAGGAATACACTACACACTAACCCTAACATCTACAATAGTGACGACCGGTCATGATATGTAAAAGGACAGCCTGGGTTCTAAAGTAAGCAACAGTCCCTGTTATATTTTACATGCAGCTTCCTAACCACTGACGGATGACATGTTAAGGCTGGTTAATACTCCTGTGTCCAAGTGTATTCTCGTGTGTGCGAGATCTTTCCCATTCAGGGGTTTACGGGAAAGTGTGGTATGCAGAGGCACACCAAAAGACAGGTTCTGTTGGTGTTTCGAGCATTGGTTGGAAGAGAGCAGGAGGCGTACTAAAAGACGTTTGACCTGCCATCTAAAGGTTTCATTAAGAGTTATAAAGCAGCATCGCCCTTTAAGATTAAGATTAAATTGTTTTGTTGTCATTTTATCATGCACATCATTTTATCATGTTTACAATCGTAAAAAAAATAACATCCTATACCAACAGTGTACATAAAGCATACTATCGATATACATAGAATATACACTGAAGTACCAAAAAAAACTGGTACACCAGTTTAATACTTGGTAGGTCCAACAGGGCATGGACTCGTGAAAATATTCTGTAGGCAATAAACAAAAAACACAGAAAGGTCTGTTTTATTCTGAGGTGTAGGATTTCTGTTTTACACAGCGCCTTGCATGGCATCTTAGAAGAATTTGATAAATTGAGACGTGTGAATGGTAAAACCCCAAACTCAGATGAGTGTTGGTTGTGCATTGTCCTGTTGGAAGACTCCAAACCTATCAGAATGAATGCAGGACATGAACAAGTGTAACTTATTAGGAAGAGGGCACACGTGGCATTCTTCTGTCATGTACCAGTGGTCCCTTGTAATGCCAGCTAAACAAATCCCATACCCTTATGGAGCCATTACCAGCCTATGTATTTTGCATAGGCTCTTTTGTAACAGTTTTCTGGCACTTAAGTGTATATATGCATGAGTATACAGACAGGGATATAAATAAAACAGCCGCCAGGTGCTTGGTTTCATAAAAGTAACTAATAATGGCCTCCCAGAAATTTGTTAACAGTAATAAGATGATTTTCATCGTATTATTTTTATTACATGAACAACAGCCCTGCTGACCTTTTTCTACCAGCAAGCCGTGATCCACAGCATTTGTAACGTACGTGCAATTACAACAGACAAGAATTTCAAGATGTTTCTCTGTACTTGTTTTGTTGAAGTGTAATTATAATAGAAGCCTAAGGGCAGCTCATTATTTCAAAAATGAAGTTTGGAAATGGATGGTCCAACTGGTTAACACTGACATCTCAGAGTAAACATGATCATGCTTCACATTTGGGCCTGTGTCTATTGTTACAGAGTATCCGTTTGAGTTTTGACTTTATATCACCGTAGTTTAAACGTTTATTGAATAGATTCAACAGCTGATTTTAAACATTTGAACTCCTTTTATTGCCTGTAGTAATATTGGCGGATTTCTTAAAAGCTAGCGCTGATAGACGCAATAGTGGCACTTTAGCCATCCAGGGACTCAAACTCACAATCTTCTGGTCACTATGTCAGAGCCCTGTTGCTAAACTACCACTGGTATTACATTGAAAACCAGGGACATTTGTAGACAGACAATGGTCCATGGTCCAACTAAACAAATCCTATACCATTATGGAGCCACCATCGATCTGAACCAGTTTTTCAGGCACTAATGTACATTCGCTTTTTTAGTTTACTTTCTTTTTTCCCTTTGTCATCAAGTCTGAAATTGTAGCAGATTATATCTGGTGCACTTCCTGATAATCCCAGTGCATTAATATGATATACCATAGCTGGCACAAAATACCCACAATGCCCTGGGGCATGGTCCATGTGCTGTGTAGGTAATAGGATTGTGCTGTTTGAGATGTATAAATCCATTACACTGGAGTGCAATTCAACAAACGGATACACACATACGCACATACACAGAAGTCCTGGTGTGTATCTGCAGCAGAAACAGCTTTTCCACAGCACTGGCAGCATGTCCCACACCACCATGCATGCATGCGTGTGTGTGTATGTGTGTGTGATTTGCATGGCAGTCTGGCCTCTTGATTAGCCGCCATCATCTGAAACAAGACATCAGCGATGCGAGGTGAGGCCCCATGGGCGCCCGGGAGCTGCAGATCACAGCCATGCTAATGCGGGCACCATGCCAGGTGTCACACAGTGGGTGACAGGTTCTCGGAGGGGGCGTGGGCTTTGCCGGGGAGTGTCACACTCGGCGCGTTATCACCTCGTCCTTTGTTCTCTATGCAAATCTACCGTCGTAGCGTCCTCCACTGCTAGGAATGTGACACATTCTGAAAGCTGAGCTCCCAGAAGTGCAAGGCGTATGGCTTACACACACACACACACACACACACACACACACACACACACACACAGACACTCATCACTATGACTGGCAGTGTCTCTCAGATCACTGAACATGGATGGGCATTGTGGCGCTCGAGACGTTGGAGCTAGCAACCGTGTTAGCATACCCTTTCCTCAAGGCATGAGGCTTATGAACTTTCTCAGAGATAATTAAATATCAAACACCCTCCTTTACCATTACACGCATACTAATCGCCTCAAAAAGGCCAAATATCCTTGTTTTAAATGAGAGCTAAACCCTGAAACGATCTCTCAAAGGACGGCTTAATTGGCTGTGTGGTTTTGTAACACCAAATCCACGAGGGTGGGCAACTTTAATGCCGGACCACCTCTAATACACACACGCATCATTAATCACAGACAGACACAATGTGACGGAAAGCGAGCCCCTCCTCAATGATTAGCGCCACGAGTTTGGCTAGCATGAAAATACTGCACAGACTGGCATATCTTATAACTGCCGTGACTCAACTTTTAGCCATTTAACCTGTAATCCCTGCATTATTTATGGAAGTGTGAGGGGCGGAAAATGAGGCCATTAGGCTCTCACAACGAACACCCCGAGAGCGGAGAAGGCACTTTGCTAACTGCTAGTTGACCTCCACGGCCCACGGCGAGAGCTTTTTTTTTAGCACGGACCACCGTAATTGCTGCAAATTGAATCACAGAGCGAGTGGCAATGATTCCTTAATGAGCACTTTTATTGGCTGGAGCAGCGCGGTGTGGCACAGCCCTGCCTGGTGCCATGCGGAGCGACCCAATGGGCCATGATCAGATGGAGATTTGTGATCCTGAGGTGGCTGATGGGTAATTTCACACCATCACACCACACAAGCTGCCGTTGCAAGACATGGCTCTCTGATGGGTCATTAGCATATTTTAACTTATTCATGATGGGCTCCTCTCATTCTGTCTCTCTCTCCCTCTCTCTCTTTCCTTCGCTCTCTCCCTCTTTCGCTCTCTCAAGCTTGTTTTGAAAGTTGATGAAATTTGTCTTTGGTCGTCATTAGGCCTGCCTGTCTGTTAGCTGACACGCTCCTTTGGCAACATATGGCTCTTTCTGTAAGAAGTGATAAGATGCAAATTGCCAGAGCTTGAGCGCACATTTATGGCAGAGTAGAGGCGCACACTCATAAAGAGACCCACACACATACACACATTCAGCCAGTCCCTCTCCTCACACCCCCTCTCTATCACTCACTTCCCCTGTCTGTCTCACTACCATCTCCCATCTCCCACCTCTCTATTTAGAAAAATCCAGTTCGGCACTAAGCAGTCACTTGAGGAATGTGTGATCTTGACGAGGTGTCATTAGAACTCATGGGGGGACATCAATTACGTCCACTCCTGATCCACGCTTCAGCTCCGGGCTGAGTTCCATGCACGCTGAGAAGGGAAAGTCGCAGGCACGTTTATATTTTAGTATCAAATCCTCCCCTTCTTCCTGCTCCCTCCTGTCAGCCATGTGTGTGAAGGCCAGCCAAACTAAACACGGACATCAGGCCTCCACACTTCTTTCCTCGTCTCCAACAGAGCAGCACCATTGGGACTCTGGCCATGCCATACAAGCCCCTGGCCATGGCCCCAATAACACCCTTTGGCCCCTGTCAGCCATAGAGACACTATCACACACTCATTAGCACACAGTAACACACAGACACACACACACACACACACACACACACACACACACACACACACATCAAACAAAATACAGCCAGCACTATCCTTTTCTTGGTCTGGAACCAGAGCTGAAAACCTGACCCACATTGTAATTTAATAAAGCAACCCAATTTTGCATTGTTTATATCATATTTCATTCACTAATAGGTCACTTTATAGCTTACTTATCATGTATTTTTTTCCATGTATATATATTCTACATTCATATTCCACACATATATAAGCTTTATACATAGCCCGTGATGCATATGCTAGTGACTGTAATGCGGTTTCATGAGTCGGGGTGAAACTGATCACCACCTCCTTGTTTTTTCTCTCTATTTCTTCATCTCTTCTTTCCTCTGCCTTTGCTACTCACTTATTCCCATATGGAAATAGCAAATGTGTGTGTGTGTGTGTGTGTGTGTATGTGTGCGAGAGTGTGTGCATGTGAATTGAGCTGTATATTAAAGCCTGTCTGGCATTAGCATTAGCATAATGCGTTGAGGCCTTCAGGCTGTACCTGCCATCTGCATAAGGCTCCAGCCCTCAGGGAGTCTCAGGGAGACGCTCACACACCAACCCTCCACCCTCCGGCCCTTGATCCTTACCCAGTCACGTACAGACACATCCTCTCCACTGAGGGTTTAGCGAACAGCAGGCACTGTGAGGCCACTGATAACCTGGCAGAGTATCAGCCCATTCGGCTTTCCCACTTACAGCGATGCAATTTTCATTTTGTCTCATAAAATGGCTGTCACCAGAGTGCGGTGAGATGCCGCTCACATGTTGCCTGTTTAATTTTTAAAGTGAAATGATCCATGAACCTCATCATAGAGAACTCTTCCCTTTGATTACACCCAAAGCCATTGCCGCTAACAAACAGATGCAGGAATGACATGAAAATCTATTAAAGCGTGCCATCAGAGCCTCTCCGAGGAGTGTGTTGCAGAGTTAAGCGCTAATATTTATGCATTCATTTACACCATGTACCCTTTGTGTCTTCCAGGGAAAGATGAGCCCTCTAGCTACATCTGCACCACATGCAAGCAGACCTTCACCAGCGCCTGGTTCCTGCTGCAGCATGCTCAGAACACGCACGGTATCCGTATCTACCTGGACAACCACCCTTCCAGCTGTTCCCTTACACCCCGTATGGCATTACCCCCTCCTTTGGGAGCAGATGCCCTGCCTCGCTCACCTCTTGCCAGTTTCCTGGGAGACAACAGCAACCCGTTCCATTTGCTCCGCATGGCAGCACCTCTTTTGCGAGAACCTCAGCCTGCAGCATACATGGAGACCCGCTTGCCATCGACACCACCATTTGTAAGCCCACCTCCACCACCTCGTCATCCCCTTGAGCGTTTGGGCCCAGAAGAGATGGGCATTCTTACCCAGCATCCCAGTGCCTTTGAGCGGGTGATGCGCCTGGGCCCTTTGCCCATGGAACCCCCATCCATGGATTTCTCCCGCCGCCTCCGTGAGCTGGCCAGCAACAACAATAATAACGGTGGGCCCACACCTCCTCTCTCACCTAACCGTGTGCCCCCTGTGCACAGGCTTCTCAGCCCCACACTCTTTCAGCCTGGTGCCAAGCCAGCACCATTCCTGGGAACGCCAACACAGCCACTTCCGGCTGCTCCCAGGTCCAGCACTTCACCAACCTTGGGCCAGACAGGCAAAGTCAAGTCCTGTGAGTTCTGTGGAAAGACCTTTAAGTTTCAGAGCAATCTGATAGTACATCGACGCAGTCACACTGGTGAGAGGCCTTACAAGTGCCACCTGTGTGATCATGCCTGCTCTCAGGCCAGCAAGCTGAAACGGCACATGAAGACCCACTTACAGAAGTCAGGTTCACTGAGCAGCTCACCTGATCGGGGCAGGCGTGACTCAACGGGAGAGGAGCAAAAGAGTGGAGAGGGCAGGGAAATACTGGACAATGACGAAGACGAAGAAGATGAGGAGGAGGAGGAAGAAGAGGAGGAGATGGAAGAGCAACAGAATGGCAGTAGCAGGCCTGCGTCTAATCTCAGCATGGACTCAGAGCTTAGCAGAAACCGGGAGAATGAGCCACAGTCTTTGATGACAGAGAAACCACTCTCCCTTGACAGAGGGACGGAAAACCAATATAACAACATCGACAATCACCTGAGACTGCCTTTGGGCAACAGGCCTAGGGTAGAGGCAGACACACATTTGTCAGCCAGAGAAATAGATACAGAGAGTCAGCCTATGGTTAATGGCAGGGGCTGTGGACCTGAGGACTCCATGGGTGGTTTGTTCCAGCACAAGCCTGCACCTGTCTCTAGCCCACACCTCTCTGGCTCCTCAGCCAAGAGGATCAAAGTAGAGAAGGACATGGAGCTTCCATCTCTGCCACTCATTTCTTCTGAAAATGTGTACTCTCAGCTGTTGGCTGGCTACGCTGCTTCCCGCCACTACATCAGGGAGCCCTTTCTGGGCTTTGGTGACTCCCGGCAGTCACCTTTCGCCACATCCTCTGAGCATTCGAGCTCAGAGACGGGTAGTCTGCGCTTCTCCACGCCTCCTGGAGAGCTGCTGGAAGGTGGAGTGCTGTCAGGGCGGAGCGGCAGCAGCACACCGCACCTCCAACTCCGTGGTCCCGGTCCTGGCAGGCCTCCCGGCTCTAAAGAGAGCAGGAGGAGTGACACGTGTGAGTTCTGTGGCAAGGTGTTCAAGAACTGCAGCAACCTGACAGTGCATCGGCGCAGCCACACGGGCGAGAGGCCGTACAAGTGCGACCTGTGCAGCTATGCCTGCGCACAGAGCAGCAAGCTCACGCGCCACATGAAGACCCATGGCCAGTTTGGCAAGGAGGTGTATCGCTGCGACATCTGCCACATGCCCTTCAGCGTCTACAGCACCCTCGAAAAACACATGAAGAAGTGGCATGGTGAACACTTGATGAGCAACGATGTCAAACTTGAGCAGGCGGATCGAGCCTAAGTTATGTGCACTAAAGCACATACTTCAGACAGTATGACGAGTTTAGCTGGATAATCTTTTGAATAAATTCAACTATAGAGTTTTTGGAATGATTTGGTGTGTTTTTGTTTTTGTTTTTTTTTGTGTGTGTGTTTTTCCTTCCTAGTGCCACCTGAGAAATAAGAACGTCAGTAAATGTTTGTGGATGGATTTGAAAAAGCCCTGCTGGCATTCCCAGCAACCACCAGGAATTTCTCCATTAAGAATCCATGGAGCCTTTCTACTGTGCAATAATTTCTGTATTTATTGGATCATTTTTTGATGATACATGGCATGTGCAGGTGTATTATGGCATGTGCAGGGGTTTAAAAGCATTCCTTTGTTCGAATATTATTTTCAGACACCATTTTTAAGGTATGACACATTCTGAGATTTCGGCATTCTGCCACCATTTTGTTTGAGGAATTTCCTGAAAGGAAAAGAAGTCATTTGAACCTGTCTCGCTAAAATTCTGAAGACGTTGGTCTTCTAAAAATCAGAGAGAGATTTCCTTGTGTACTACTGCTGTTTGCAGTCGCACCAGACGTGGGTGATATATTAAAATATAAAGCACTGAATGTCAACTTGACAATAAATATTAAACAAATGCGAGTGATATGGAATACCAGGGATGTCTCAGGCAGCTGGATGACAGTTTGACTGTATTTTAATGATTCCCTTTGACCACCATCCAGCTGAATATGTTCTTAATATAACTTTTATGATTTTTCAGCTGTCAAGTATAAAGTAAACAAATTCCTTCCTTAAAAATACTCACACTGATTTCTTGTATCCTGAAAACAAAATATACTGAAGTGCCAGAAAAACCGGTACACCAGTCTAATACTTGGTAGGGACTTAGGACTGCAGATATATGACGTGCATGGACTCCACAAGCCTGTGGAAATAGTCCCATACCATAATATCATTAAGCTTCTATAGATGTCTACAGCTTAATATCCACACCCAATGATGTGCATAGGTGTTGCTATGTCTTTGGATATGCTCGTCTGTACCGGCTTTTCTGCCACTTAAGGGTATACCACACAGTGTATATTTTCTCAAAAATGTTAATGGGTTTGGCCTTATAGATACCAATTTGTTTATTCTGTCATGATTGAAACGGCATGTTTACCTAATGAACATTATGAGATTGTGAGTTATTACCATAGGGCCCAAAGTGTTACAAACAGTTTTAACAAAAGCTCACCCAGGACCATTCCTGTACCTGGTCTTACAGTATTACAGACATATTACTTTCAAATTTGGTTTGTCATGTTAGGATACAGGTGTCCTAGGTGGCTGCTTCATCTCCAGAGCATTGTGGAATGAACCCAATGTGCTTGGTTTAGACACTGGAGGCCTACATGTCTCCGATTTTTCACACTTCACCAATTCAGAGGGATGCTGTGGCTTTAGCAAATGACAAATCTTTTTTCAGAGCTTAGAAATCTCAGGCTGCTGCTTTTATTATTACTATTATTATTATTATTTTAAACTGTGGACATTTTTTTCAGTTCAGTTTCCATTCCAAATTAAGCTTATATTCAGCACTTACTAAAATGCTGTTTTTTTTTTTTTTGAGGTATCTAATAAAGATGAGAAAAAAATCCTACATTCCTACATATCTGCTCTTTAAGCATAGCTTACCACGTGCAACTCTGTGTACGTATTTTGGGTAGCGTAAGTGAGAACAAGGTAGCTTGAACAGCATTCAAAATGAAAACTAGAAAAAGTTTTAGTAATGATACAGAACCAAACCGGCTCAGATACACACATTCTTGTGTTTTTTTAGATGATTATGCAGTGTGTACACCTGTAAAACGAATATCATTTCAGTGACAAGAAAACACAAAGAACGGGTTAAATATTTATGCATTCGATGTGCGTATGTGTACTACCTTCGAGAATCTAATCTAACGCACAAGTTTGCTCGAGACGACCAAGCCATCTAGTTCTTCACTGATACATACAGTTGGATCGTCACCAGCTTGTAAGAAAAAAAGAAAAAATGACACTCTGTCTTTAAAATGATGATGTTTACAGTGTTGAAGTACAAGGATAACAAATTCCTGTGTAAATGTGTTTTAAAAGAGAATAATCTCATGTTTTTTTCTACCATTTTTTGAATGCCATAGCAGGGTTGGTTGTTTGTTTAATATTTTATTTCGTTTTTGGTGCAGGGTTTCCTCCCCCTCTTCCCCCCATAAATTTCAGTGGATATATTCGTATATGTTTTGTTCACTGTTAAAATACACAGTGTATTTGTATACCAGTGGCATTTTATGAAATGATGCAAAAAAAAATCTTTATATTTTGCAGTCCATTATAAAATTGTGCGTCTATCCAAATGTTTTTTTTTTGTTTGTTTTTTTTTTTTTTTGTCTCTATACCTGTTCATAATTTTGGTAAATCCATCCTTGTGAGGATGTAAAAAAAAGAAAATAAAAAGGAATGAAAATTCAACCTGTTTATTGAATCGCTGTTTCATCTTAAACTCAAAAATCTTGAATAATTAGGTCATTGGGGGCAGGTAAATATAAAGAAAAAATTATGATTTAATAATAATAATAATAATAATAAATAATAAATAATTCAATAATGTAAAAAGTAATAAATAAAAATTATATTAAAATAAAATGTTGATATTTAAATATTTTCTATATTTTCATTTTATTTTTAAATTATAATTTTTTAAATAATTGTAATAAATAAACAAATGAACAAATTAGTAAGTAAGTAAATATGTAAATAATTAAATAAGTAAATAAATAAATAAACAAACACTGCTCCAGGTTTAATTCTGGGGCGTTTAGGAATCAAGTCTGAATGACTGAATGGTAAATCCAGCTATTCAAAAGCACTAATAATTCTCATTCAGTGTTTTATTTTGACCCACAAACGTATGAAGCCTCCAGACAGTAGTGCTGCTTACTGCATGACCTTTGACCCTAAGACTTCACTATTTTTAAACCTTTTCCTTTACTTTGCACCTGCCTGCCCCTCTCTGCAGTGAGAGATGCTTTGAACACAATGACCCTTCTGACCTATGTTGACCCCGTCAGCGGCACCTCATCCCTTTTTCCTCGTGGGACAGGTGGGCTTTTGTAGCCCTAACAATGTTGCAAGTAAGGGAGGGAAACTCCTTAAAAAACCCTTATAGCCTATTTACGCATGGCCAGTCGTAGAGGTTTGCTGCTGAATGAGGCTCTCATGACTTGCACATGGAGGTATCTTAGAGAGACCTTCTCTATTTGTACCAACAAACAATTAAAGCCTAGTCTCTGCATCTCGAAACGTCTTCTAGTGCTCCATGTTGACGTGACTGTCTGTTCAAAGAGCTAGGCATGGATGTGGTTAGACTGACCCTGGACATCTGGGACGCATCTTCAGTCCTGAAACAGCCCATTCCCAGCAAGACTCTGAATAAGATTAAAAGACAGCAGATTCCCAAAGTCTCTCTCATGGCACCATGTTCCCTTGAGGTCTTACCATTTTCCCATTCTAATTACGCGACTCAGCCACACCGATGCATCGCTAGGCCATTCTGACCACCGCTTCACACAGGGTAGTGTCATAGTTCACGTCTGACATGTGATTTAAAGTTCCTTTTAAGCTTGGGTAATAGAAGGTCCCCATTTGTGCTGTGTGGCCGATGCCACGGGAAGAAAATGGGCCATCATTTACTTGGCCAAAACGTCTAGAATGTGAATGGGTCACACACAAGGAGACTTTAGGAAATGATGGCTTTTGGTAAAACCACGGCCTCGGGGAACAGGGTGTCAGCAGGGGCTGCGGTCAGGGCCTTGACCACACAGATTGACCACAGAATCCTTTATTTTTTAAATAGGATTGCAGGGGCCACTCGGTCCCTGTGTCTATATCCAGTTAGCAATCTCTATTCCCTGACCAAGGCGAAAGGAAATGGCACCCAGTGAGGAGCCTTACCCCCAAGGCAGACGAGCCGACAACCAGAGCAAATCCGACCCATATGGACAGGCCTGGGAACACGGAGGGTGCGCAGAGCAGTTTCGGAAAAAAGGACGGGCAGGAGACGAAGAGGAGTGTGGTTGCTCTACGGTCAACCGGCAGCTGCTGATCTTTTTTCGGAGGAGATCTGACCGAAAGGAACAAAGGCTTTGTGGTGCTGCAGAATGTGTCTGTAAAGGGAAGGCAATGCATGCTCCCTGATTGAACAGAACAAAGAAAATGTTCATTGTGCCTCTGTCGTCAGTGAACACTCAAATAGCACATAGTGCACTTAAAAATATTTTATACCTCAGCAGTATTGAACTGCCAAATCTGATTAGGCAGAAGGTGTTGATTCATTTTTATAAGAGCAGCAATGACAGTAGCATCACATGATTTATATTACTCCATTATAGTTACTATAATAAACTAAGTGTGTAACTGTTGACATGGTGAAATTTTCTGTTACAAGAAGTTTGTTTAGCACCTATGGAGGGAGCCTCCAATGTCACCACTTTTTCCAGTCAGAGGAAAAAGTCTTCCAACAGAGGAAAGTCTAGTCAAGACGGAGAGCTTTGTGGTTTCTTTGTAACATAACAAGCTGCATTGTTTTCTTTTTTTTTTGTTTTGTTTTTTGTCTTATTAACCTCAAGCGAGAGGGAAAAAGAGAAGCTTGTGAGGGAACAACTATTTATAGCTATTGTAACGATATGCGATGTGCAAACTCGTTCTGCAACAGTCTCAGTTTAAAAGATTTTTTAACAGTTTAGTAAAAAAAACTTTAAATGTGAAGAATAAGTATCGAATGAATAAAGAAGGAAGGATGAATTGTGGGGGGAAAAATAACTTAGTAAATGTCTACGATAAAAAAAAACCCCGAAGTGTTTTCCAAAGTAATTGAAAAAAAAAAACGACTTTGGAGGCGGTAACAGTAACTCTTGTTCACATTCCTCATTATTAAGAAAAACATAAGGGATGGTATGAAGTGTCCAAATTATTTTAAATGGTTTATTTAAAGAAAGAAAAAAGAGAGAGAGAGAGAGAGAGAGATTACATATATGAACAAAGTCATATATCTCTATAGGATCTGTCTCAAAACTATAGTGAGCTCATTACATAGACAGTGTTTGATGTCATCCTACACATTCTCCAGAAAACAAGGCTGTCTCAATTCTTGGACGCCTTTTAAAATGCTGCCTACTGAAAAACCTTACTCTGACCCTTTATCTTGACTGAATATTGAGGGAGCTCCATGGGCTTGCTTAGCGCAAAGGCAATCCCAGCATTCAGTGCGGTACAACTATCTTTCACAAAAACTTTCTAATATGCCCGACTATGCGGCTAACCAAGCTAAATTTAAAATGTAAATAATACTCATTAAAATGTCATTTTTATAAAGGTGTACAAGTGTAATTTATTTGCAATTTCTGGGTTTGTCAGTGACTATTTAACCATTTTCTTTTTTTTTTTTTTTTAATTATTATTTAATTTAACCACAGAGAGAGACATTTGCTGGCATGCTAGCAGGCTTTGTCACCTCAGCCTAATGGTGAATGGCCTGAGGCTAACTTAGTGAAGTGAGTCACTGTCTAACTACTAAAGCGTCTCAGTCTTCTCAGCCTTCTAAAGTTCAATGTCAGTTAGGATTCTTTCGACTTAGACAGCCGACTCGGTAGGCAGTGAGGGCAAGGCAGCTAACAAGCTAACTCGTACATATATTTTCTCCTTTTGCATCGTTATTAGCATTAGTGCAAAGAAGCAACAAACAAGACTCTTTAACCCCTCCTCATCCTCATCCTCAAACAAGTGAACACCAAAATCAAGTTTCTGTAATAAGCGGGAGTAAAAATGAATCTAACAAACACACACCCAGAATGTGAATAATTACCTCTAGTATCTCGAAGCTGTAGTCATTTGGCTTCTAAAAGCCAGACCTCCCTGAAGCAGATGTAAAATTAGGAATCTTTCTGAGCCGCCAGGGCCGTTACCTCGAGGGGGTTGGTGTAATTGTTGATATTGGACTCTGCTCCTGTCCCAGAGAAATATTAAATCTTCTCATTTGATTTCGATCATAATTATGTCGTAAAAGTAAACTGGCTGCGAGACGGCGGGCCCCGCCAGTCGAATTTGCTTTCATCAAGTACGGACTGGCTTAATTACAGAGCACATCACCGGCCGTCTTTTCACTGAGCAGCCACACTCAGCCGTTTGTCTCCCCGAGTCATCACTCTCTCGTCTTCACAGCTGATCACAAAGCGACTGAGGCGGTTTGACACTCCAGCACACACACACACACACACACACACACACACATACAGACACAGCAAGAAACTTCAAGTCGATACTTCTCCAGTGATTAGGTAGTGTACTCAGTGTTGTGTTACGAAGACAACAAACACGGCTCCGAAGCATAGCATGAGTAAGAAGAAATCTTATAAATCAACACAAATGATGAAATGTGAAGCACAAACCTTTAAAACATAAGCAGCATATGTCAGTCACCACCTCTAATCTCTCTAATCATCTGTATAACATACATGATCATCTAGCATCAGCCTCATGCACACAGATTCTGTTACTTATTCTAGTACTGAAATGTGTTTGGGATTTTTTTTCTCAGTTATTATGACCGTAGGTTATTAAGACAGACAGACTTTAAGACAGACAACCATAGACAGACAGACAGACATGGGTAGACATAGACAGGCAGGCAGACAGACAGACATACATTAAGACAGAGACACACAGATATTGATACAGACAGAAATACAGACATTAAGACAGACACAGACATTAAGACAAACATACAGACACACAGACATTACGACAGACAGGCAGGCAGACAGACAGACAGGCATGGGTAGACATAGACAGGCAGGCAGACAGACAGACATATATTAAGACAGAGACACACAGATATTGATACAGACAGAAATCCAGACATTAAGACAGACACACTGACATTAAGACAGACACACAGACATGACGACAGACAGGCAGGCAGACAGACAAACAGGTACATAGAAAAAGAGACAAACAGACTGAAAGACAGAAACATAAACAAAGACACAGTCAGATACATAAACAGGCAGAAAAGCAGATACACAGATAGATCCATAAACAGAGAGACAGAAATATAAATAGACAGTAAGATGGATATGTTCATAAAAATACAGTCACAGAGATAGATAAACAGACAGACAGATATATAAACAGACAGACAGATGGACAGAATGAGAGCTACTTCATGGGATAGTGACAGACACAAAATAGGTAAATACAGACAGAAAGACAGACAGATATGTAGATATAAAAAACAGACAGACAGATAGATAGATAATGTGTGTGTGAGAGAGAGAGAGAGAGAGAGAGAGGGGGAAAGAGAGAGAATGAGCATGAGCGGTGTCCTTATTAGCAGATAACTAGCTCCGCTGGCTCATATATCTGCACGTTTATGGAGAGCGTCGTCTCGAGAAGTGTTTGCTCAGCACTGGGCTTGTTACAGTGATAAGTGAAGACAGAGCTTCTCTCCCTCAAACGCTCCATCAGGATGACACACACTCCTGGCAGCGGTTTTTACACACCATCTCGGCACACAGCTCAGAGCTCTGCACTGTGTGGGGAGAAAAAAGCTGAAACTTTTTCACTCAGCGTAAAGGAGTAAAAGTCCAGGCAGATTATCAGTTTCATCAATTCGTTCTGTTTGCATCACATTCAGGCAAAGTCGAGATGACTGAACACTGCACGAGTTACACTCAGGACCTGGCTTTTACAGACTGGAAAAAGTCCTGGCACAGAGCCTCAGCAAAGTGTGTGTGTGTGCGTGTGTGTGTGTGTGTATGTGTGTGTGTGTGTGTGTGTGTGTGTGTGTGTGTGTGTGTGTGTGTGTGTGTGTGTGTG
>JAOVVF010000034.1:8345790-8368206 GCA_028565595.1 Duopalatinus emarginatus | reverse complement strand
AGATAGATAGATAGATAGATAGATAGATAGATAGATAGATAGATAATCAGACAGACAAACAAACAAATACATGAACAGACAGACAGACAGACAGACAGACAGACAGACAGATAGATAGATAGATAATCAGACAGACAAACAAACAAATACATGAACAGACAGACAGACAGACAGACAGACAGATAGATAGATAGATAGATAGATAATCAGACAGACAAACAAACAAATACATGAACAGACAGACAGATTGAAAAATAGATAGATTCGGAAATAAATAAATAAACAAATATATATACCAACCAACAAACACACAAATATATAAATAAACAGTCAGACAGACATAAGACTTTATTGTCATTGTAGTTATACAATGAGACTTTGTTCGGTGGCTCACAGAAAAACCAGCAGCAATAAAAGACGTCCGTGATTTAAAATACAATAAAGTAATAATAAAAATACATTAGCAGGGCCACATATTTAAACTGGGCTTGTCTTGTAAACAGTGGAGTGTGACGTGCGAACAATGAGGTGTATCAGATGTATATAGTATATGCAGTGCAAACAGTAGACAGGAGGTAATTTCACATATTGAATAATTGTAATTACAATCCCTAATGTAAAGTGTCAAACAAGTGTCATGACAGACAGACAGAGAGATATAAAGATAGGTATATAGATAGATAAATACATAGAATTATGGGCCACAGCGTGTACCCGATTCCAATGTGTGTGTGTAAATGACACCAGACTGTGTACTGAGGAAGAAAATGATCATGCTTGAAGGTCCCCTACTACAGTAGGACACTTATTTCCCTATTTTAATAGATAACAGTGTCACACAGTGGCAGAAACCACATAAACAAGTCTGATCGTGATTGTGCCATTTGCTGGGAATGAAACTGTTACCCGTAAGTTTCCTCTACTTGTTAGCTCTTGTGCAAGACTGAAGAAGCCAACCTCAGACACAAAGCATGTTTTGGCTAGATGGACTTCACTTGTGGAAAATTTCACTTTTGACCACAGGATGATGGATTAGAACACTGTAGATGTGCACTATATTCCATACTGTAGGTGCTGTAGATGTATATTTAAAGCTAATTATTTCGCTGCACGATTATCATACCTTCAAAAGTTATTAACTCTTGTGTTAGTTCTTTTCTCAAGTCACGGGTTTGGCTCGGCTTTAAATAATATTCCTGAGAGGCTTCAGCTGAAGCTCTGCCCCGCCGTCCCTGTCCAAGCCTGCTGTGTGCACAGTGAGAAATCTCAGACTGTCTGTGGGAGTGCTGCCGTGAGTCACATGTCAGTTCACTCCTTCCTCAGTTTAGACGAGATTAACTTGTCAAACAACTGGTCCTTTGCCAGTCTGTTCTTTCCAAGCGGATCTGGGACTCTGATCCTTTCTTGGACTGATAGTTGAGGCTTAACAGAACGCAGGGCCAGCGAGAAGCGAGAAATAAGCGGCTGTGGATTTAAGACCACTTTACCTGGATTCCTTGGTGCAGGATGGCGGGATTAGCTGCCTGGGTCTGGCGGCATAGTAGTCTGTTTAGCTTAAGGTAAACAGTGTCATTCTGTGTACACACAATGCAAATGCACAAAGGGAAGCTAAAGGAAGACTTCTGACGTCTTTAAAGTTTAAGGACGTAACATATCAACCTGACAATGTGTCCATAGTTGTCTGTTTTGCTAGGATACATACCACTGGACCCTAAAAGTCTGTGGACAACTAACCATAACCCTCATATGCCTGCTGAATGCCCCATTCCAGATTTAATTGCCATTTACTAATATAATAACAACATCCACTCTTCTGGGAAAGCTTTCCGTAATCATTCAGCCACAAGAGCATTAGTGAGATCAGGCACTTACGTGAGGAGGTCTGGGGTGCCAACAGTGTTCCAGTCCATACCAAAGTTGTTCACTGGGGTTGAGTCAGTTTTCATATGTTCATGGAGCTCACTTTGTGCACAGGTGCATTGTCATGCTGAAACAGGTTTTTGGTTCTTAGTTGCAGTAATGGGAAACGTAATGCTGCAGCATATACTGAAGTGCCAAAAAATCTGGTACACCAGCCTAATACTTAGACTCAACAAACTTGTTGAAATACTCTGTAGGCAATGAACACCAAACTTCCTACAGAACGGTCCACAATTCTGTTGTATTCCGAAGCGTAGGATTTCTCTGTTTCACAGCACCTTGCATGGCAGCCCAGATGTGTTTGATAACGTTGAGATCTGTTGACTTAGGTCTGAAAGGCAAAACCCCAAACTCAGATGAGTGTTCCTCTAACCATAATTCGGCATCTGTAGACATGTGTGGCGGTGCGCTGTCCTTTTGAAGGCCAAATTCATCAAAATGAATGTAGGACACGAACGAGTGTATCTCACCAGAAAGGACGCACACATAGTGTTCACTTGTCAGACATGTTTGTGGATGTACCAGGGGTCCCATTGAATGGCGGATAAATAAACCCCATAATGTTATGGACTCACCAATAATCTGTACCAGTTTTTCTGCGACTTCCAACACAACTGGGTGCTTCTAACTTTGTTACAGACTACTACCACATAAGGTATGTGCCCATGGGCCAACAGCTGTAATCGTTGTGTCTTTCAAACTGCTAGAATAATTACAACTCACCCTTTATCAAAGCTGTAACCCATTAGATCACGTTGGTTTGATATTGCACAGGAACCTAGACTATGCGACTATGTCTATGTGTGCATCTATAAAACTATACCACATACATACATCTATACAACAGCAGCCCCAATGGTCTCCTTTCTCCACCGGTTACCTGCTGCCGTTCTCCTCTCAGCTCTAATTGCTAATTATTTTTCGAGGTTAATGCCTTTATTCAGGTTGTCACCGTGTGGTGTGGAGTGAAGGATTATGAACCTCATGGGGGGAAGCGGTGCGAGATGAGACCCTGGCACAGGCAGAACTGATCATTTTTGTGCAGGCAGAGACGGAGGACAGCTCATCTTTGATCCACTGGGGTCTTCGTAGGCCAGAGGGGTGACAGCTGCACTTTCTTTAGCCCCGCATTTGAATTTGAATTCTATCTTATGATGCAGCTATGCGCCGACTTGGCAGGCCAGTGGGGTAATCTGTTCCGCGCAAAACGCAGAGCCTTTCTTCCTGTGTGCCCTCACAGAGATTTGAGTAATTAAAGTTAAATGGAATGCATTAGGAAAAAAAAAAACCTCACTTGTACCGGTGGCTGTCTTGCGAGTGCCAAGCGTGAATAGTCAGGGCTGTCCTTTGCTCTCTAATCCCTCGTACTATTTCTGCCCCCGTGACTTTGGCTGCCGCTGCACTGGAAGCTCAGCTCTCTTCACAAGCCGTCTTTGCAAGCTGAAAAGTGGAACTTCTGAACTGGTGACAGTTATTTGGAATAAACATCTGTGCTGGTGTTGCTTTTCTGTCCTTTTAGTGGTTCTCTGAGCGAGAGAGAGAGAGAATCAGGGACTCGAATGTTCTACGTCATACATTAACTTGTGGAAAAACAGACACAACCATTCTTGTGAATAGTTCTTACATGTTACGACAACACGTTAAATATGTTTATATTGAAGTATTTGCAGTGTTTTCAGTGATCCCTGTGCTCATCTGTTTGCTGGTGCTGTATTTTATTTTCATTATTCCTGTTAGCAGTTACATTCAACACTGTCATCACAGAGGGATTTTGTGAGCAATGTTACTGTAGACTTGCGTTATAAGAAATACACTGAAATGTGGCTCCATAATGGTATGTGGTATGTATAGCTGGCATTCTATAGGACCCCTGGTACATCTACAAACGTCTCTGACAGGTTAACACTGTGCGTCTTCTTTCCGATGAGTTCATGTCACACGTTCATCTCCTGAATTCATTCTGATGGGTTTGGCCTTTTCCAACAGGACAATGAACCACCACACACATTTGGAGCTGCCAAATTATGGTTAGAGGAGCACTCATTTGAGTTTGGGGGTTTTGACATTCACACCCAAGTCACTATATCTTAATGTTGTCGAACACATCTGGAATGTTATGCAACGTGCTGTGAAACACATAAATCCTTCAACTTTTGGAATTGTGGACCGTTCTGCAGTAAGCATGGTGTTCATTGCCTAAGGAATATTTCTGCAAGCTTGTGGAGTCAATGCCCTGTGGGGGACCTACAAAGTATTAGACTGCATACCAGTGTACCAGTTTTTCTGGTACTTTACTGTAAATGTAATGTAGTCAGATGTGTACAGACAGATGGATGAGGTACAGTAGATGTGACTATGGCAATAAAGTGCCAGTGCAGTATTACAGAATACAGTATTATAGAAGACTATACAGTATATACAAGTATAGTATAAATACTCAATAATTCAAAGTATATTGACATAATCAAGTGTACTACAGCTTGCTAGTTTGTTTTTTCAGTTTTAAACATCTGAACACATTAGCCTCAGCTATTTTACACAGAAAGTGGTGAAATTATGGCATCATACTACTATTTTTTAAGTTGCAAAAAATTTATATTGTATATTACGTTACATGAATATGCACAGGTTTAGTTCCTATTAAACAATCACATCGGAAGTAACAACTTTCTCATCGTATTGCGTCAATGCAAATGGAATAACAAAATTTCTTGTGAATTAGTTGAATTTTTTTTTAAGCTTTCGATTCAGCAAAAAAAAACCCAAAAGAATTGCTGTTCTTGACAGTTTCATTAGTGTCACCACTCAAATGAAAAAAGGCGGGGGAAGCTGTGAGACAAACACTTTTGCTTTGAGCTACGATACTTAAGTAATAAAAGGGACAGCCCCAAAACATCCATGGAGTCATAAATGGAGTCGAACAGTTCCTGTGTTGCATAAAAGGCTTTAAGTATTGAGTGACAGGTTGGTATACAACACGTTTAAAGCAGGAGGAAATGCTGTCTGTACATTCATGTCTCAAACTGTAGCACCTTCAAAAAAAAAAAGTTCAAAAGGACAGCAAGTCTGCAGATGTTCTCAGGTCTTTGGGTTTCTAGTGTGTGTTTTTATACTGCATGTTTAAATGGGAACCATATTGAGAAACAACATCTTGGTCTATCCAAGCTTTTTCATTCCAGTTAAAGTAGTGAATATTAAAAAAGGGAGCAGTTCGCATCAGCTAAAATCAAACCTGTACCATTGCCTCACCATTGTTTCATACCTTAATGGTTTTTATCTTCAAAACGAGACTTGTATAGATTCATGAGCTCACGTACTATATGTCACATACTATATGTCAGTAACACCTGGTGAGAAATAATCTAGGTGGGACTGTTTGTGCCATATTGTCAATTTTAACAATTATTCCAATACACAAACTGCTGGACACCAAAGTGTTTTTGCCATTAAAAACAAACCAGTAGACTAATTATTATTAAAAGTTTCATAAATTGCGAACCTAATGTGCTCAGATAGATGGTACTTGCAGTACTAATAGCAATTATGGGCTAAGCCTTTAATGTATGTTTTACCGTTTTCCATAGCTTTTTGTATAATTGTTATGTCAGGTGTATCTAGATCAAATTTATTGACCTGTAGTTTTTCCACCAAAGTTGGAGTTTGGAGAACAGACCTTATCGGTTTAGGAGGTTGAGGGAAAACTGTGCTCTGCCTATTCGTGTTGATCATCAGAAATAACCGTAGGGTGTCTTTACTGTACCACCAGCTCACTCTGCTTGGGCCGAAGAGCTCTTTAGCCATCAGATTGGCGGACACTGATTGGTTAACGTTATGTTGCTTTGTGCGTATTTTGACCCAGCAAAGGTTAAAATTTATCTGAAAAATAAATTCAGTACATAAACATGTGTAACTCGTCTCAAAGGATTCACACATAGTGTTTATCTGTCAGAGGTGTTTGGAGACGCACCAGGGGCCCAATGGAATGCCAGCTAAACAAACCTCATACTATCACATGGAGCCACTACCAGCCTATGTATTTTGCATAGGTTCATCTGCACCAGTTTTTTTTTGGCACTTCCGTGTATATTTCAGTTCAGCCATGATGTCTATAAATCACCCAGTCTGTCAGGAACTATAAACACATCTAAGAATTATGTTCAATTTCACATGAAGTCACAAATACAGCTAGAAGCGCTAAATTTCATTTGGTTCATGTGAATTTATGTGAATTCGCAATTAGGAGATCTCGATTCTCTAGCAAGAGGTGACATATGGTAAAATTAAACATAAGACCAAACATAATTATGATCGCGAAATAAATTTGCATGTCATTCCCAAAAAAAAAAATAAAAAGAAGTGTCTAAATACACAGGTTTTTAGGAGGCAAACACAGGAGCGAAGTGTAGCAGCCAAACTCTGCCTCATCTCTCATTAAATAGTGCCATTAAACAAGTCTGAGATCTCAGGTATAATACCTGTCAAATTGGAGGTTGTTTTTTTTTTTTTTCTAGACAGATGAAGATGGAGACAGAGCAACAAAACAACTATTGTAATGCGTTTGTGCTGGATGCGTGATGATCTCCCCACCTCTTGATACAATGGAAGAAAGTGAGGTCCAAGTTTACTCGGGCTCGCATCTCAGGCGCCATGAGACAGACTCCACATCAAAGTCTGCGTGAAAAAAAAACAAAAAAACCTCCCAGACCGACCTGTTACAACACACACCTGAGAAGAAAAAGCAAATTGATTACTTCTTAACCTACAATGCTAACCCAGCTAACCCTCTGATATGACTATGAAATAATTATAACATGCATGTCGCAGTGGGCATTACTGCTGTATGTATATTTTCATGGACTTATGTGAAGACCTCCAAGGTCTGGACCCAAAAAAATCTACTTTAATAGCTACCTGTCAAGTGTAATTAAGTGTGTTTTTCCTTTTCTATGCTTTTCCCATAGCCTGCAGGGAGACGTTTCTCTTAGCCGTGTCTGCCTCAGTGCCTTTGCCACCCAAAGCTTGGAGACAGTTTTAATTGCAACACGACGACCACAAGAAAAGCCCAGAATCCCCATAAAAGCACAGCAAAGCTGGCTGCGGGCCCACGGAGGAGAGCAAGCCACACCGTAATTACAGGTAAACGACCTTGCTTTGTCTCAGACGGCTCTGAGTAAGTGGGACATATTATATTTATATAGCATTTAAGATATCTCACACACCTTTGGTAGGCATATCAGTACGTACACTGTGTGTCTGAGGGATCGCTCACACTGGAAAAAGTTGATCTTTACAGGTGTTTTTGGTCCAATATGTCTGTTCTGAGGACATTTTCTGTAATGACTTGCACTTGTCCTGCATGGACATACACTAAAGTCCAGATTTAAATATGGTGTTTATTTTACTACATAATATTTCCGCAATCTTGTGCAATTCACAAGAATCTAAATCTTGAATCTTGTTTAATAAGTTATTGAAGTATTGGTTTCAATCCGAGCAGTGCCCTTTTTTTTCTTATCTCCTATATTGTGTCTTTTAAATCGTAATTAGTGTGATTGCCTTTTTATTATGTCGGGATTTGCTTGTCCGGATTTTAACTCCCGCAATTTTCGAGATATCGACACCGTTCCAACTCTCAAAATTAGATCCCATTGAGGACCCCATCGCTTGTATACAGCTTCTGGATAGCCACGCTCGTTCACCGGCCACGCCCGTTTTCGTCCCTCATTTTTCCCCATTCATTTCAAATGGGAATCACAAAATGTGCATTTAAAAGGTACTTTGATGTGAGATATGGTCTTTGTTCCAACTTTAAAACGTCCACTCCTTTAACACACACACACACACAGTCATATACTTACCTGTCTGAACAAAAGTATTTGCACCCCCACAAACTACTTGTTAATTTTTTATTTATGATCAGCAGACTCTACCACTGCAGAGCTGCAATCACACTCGCATTTTCTGCAGGAAATGCTCCTCTCTAGTTAAAACCTGATCTTTCTGTTTATTTACTTGTTGATCATCTGCTTTATGATTGTGTGTGTGTGTGCGTGTGTGTGTTGTGGTTCACTGGCTTTTTTTTCATGCCATACTTGTACTACAACTTACAGTAAGGCGGCATTTATGTGAAGGGCGAAACAGAAAAACAACATATTCTTGTCTGTTATTGTTTATCCAGATCAGGATTGTGGTGGATCCAAAGCCTTTCCTTGAACCATTGAGAGAAATCTAGGACACATCGCAGAGTCCTATCACTCACAGACCATCACACAGATGCTCACAAAACTGGACAACTGAAGAGTGGAAAAAGACCAGACATGTTTTGCAATCGTCTTCTGTGTCCATTGTAGCCTTGAATTCTTGTTCTTGGCTGACAGGATTGGAGCCTGATGTTGCCCTCAGCTCTTGTAGCCTGTCCGCTTGATGAATGCGCTGCGCTTCGGTCTCTGAGATGTTTTTCTGCTCACCATGATTGTGATTGTGGTTATTTATATTATCAAATATGTTCATTGATATGACAAAAGAAAATGATTTTCCCATGTCAGAAATCACTGACACTGGAGACAATATCAGCCATAAAATTAAAAAAGGCTTGTGGTTAAGGAACTAGCCTTGGGACTGGAAGATCCCTGGTTCAATCCTCACGTCAACGACAAGACACGACTAAGGTGCCCTTGAGCAAGGCACCTAACCCCCACATGCTCCTTGTGGCTGAAGGTTGCCCACTGCTCCATGTCTTTACTGCCCCCTAGTGAGTGTGCATTCATTAGTGTGTGTGTTTCACTGCTCGGAGGGGTTAATTGTGGAGGTAAAAATCCATCTGTGTGCAAGCGCAGTGGTCAGTGAGTCACTTTGGTTCACTTGATTTAAAAACCTCCTGTTTAAACAGCCTCAACACAGGGCATGGACTCACAAGCTTGTGGGAACATTCTGCAGGCAATGAACACCATACTACCTGTGGAAATGGTCCACAATTCTGTTGTATTTGCAGATGAAGGATTTCTGTGTTCCACACTGTGTTACTAAGTACCAAACTATTATAGAGCCACCACCAGCCTTTATCTGGCACTTTGGTGTATACCGAGAACACTGCTGTTTTGGAGATATTCTTACTCAGCCGTCTTGCAATCACAATTTCCCTTTTGTAAAAGTTACTCAAATCCTAACGCTTGCCCATTTTCCCTTCCTCCAGCACATCAACTTCAAGAACGGAAATTTTAACTGCCGTCTTAATATATCCCAGCCCTTGACAGGTGCAGCTGAAAGGACATAATCAACATTATTCACTTCACCTGTGAGTGGTTTTGAGGTTTTAATGTTATGACTGTTAGAACACTAAGATGTTATTATAGACACAGTAACATATTGAAATGAACAAGGACCCTAGAACAAAGTTTAACTCTTCCTATGAGAGTTCCTATTATACATTGTAACATGCATGCTGAAATCTCATAATTGTGTGACTTCTTTACAAGTGCAATGAACGTACATCTAAGGTTAATGTGAAAAATCCTCAGAAGTCAACAGCTTGTCCAAATCTGTTTTATATAAAGCATTTAGATATTTGCCTTTCGCATCCATAGCTGGAGTACTGCCTCAGTTTCACCTCCTCCACTCGTTGATTTAATTCCCCATTTTCCTTCCAAGTGGTTCAGCAAGTGGCCTGTCAGGACTGCATAAAGCTGCAGACAGGAGTGACTGCATGCAGCTGGTGTTTATTAAAATATTGACTTTCATGAGCCTGCCATTGTTTCTTTCTGTCATAGCCAGAGCACTTAAAGCAAGCATGTGCCATGATCAATGAGACAGAGAAAAGGCTGCTGTTAGCTCCTTGTCAGCATGGATGAAGCTCTTCAGTCGTCCATGTCCATCTCAATGTCTGGCCTTAGTAAGTCAAAACAACTGGACTTGTGTTATAGTCTTGAAGATTTTTCTCCACTTACGACTCACGCACTCTAAACCTGTGGTGTTCAGACCGATCCTCGGGGACCGCCAGATAGACAGCCCACATTTCGTTTCATCCAAAACCACCCAGCACAGGAAAAGGGCAAGAATATAGAATGTCATCTGTAGGGCTTAAAGGATTGATTTAAGAACCAGTGGCTCTGTGTATTGGATTGTAAGTTTGGTACGTTTTGATTTGCTGATGTCTGGAATTTTATTAGATCAGTTTTATCCAAAGGAATTTCTATATGGAACACAGTTGAAACATATCCCCAGCAAACATGCCTGTTTGGGATGCATGTAGGACTGCAGGCAGAAAATTGAATCCACTGTGGAGACCCTGCAAGGATTAACCACAGGGATCCTGGGTGGATTTGCCCTGCTCAAACTGCCCCACAATAGGCCCAAAGAGGCATAGGTAGTTAGGGTTATGGCCTAACAAGTCCTGGGATTTGAACTCATAACATTCTCATTACTCACATGGAGGGCCAGCTAGGATAAATCAGCTAATAGGACTAAACCCATCCAATGCTGCTAAATCTTTTGGGAAAAACAGCTAATGCTTGCTCAAAAAGTTGCTAGAGGTAATTGACCGATGAGATCATTGACTCATTTGCATATTAATTTAATCTTCATGATTATGTACGTATGAAAATATGCTATGTAAAGAGATTTCCTAAGCAGCAAAGCATAAAATAATAGATTATTCATTAATATATTGTACTGTATATTAAAGTACACTGAAGTACCAGAAAATTGGTATGCTAGTCTAATACTTGGTAGGTGCCCCACAGGGCATTCGCTATGCAACGAACACCACACTTCCTGCAGATCGCTCCATAATTCTGTTGTATTACAAGGTGTAACATTTCTGTGTTCTGCAGTGTGCTGCATGATATCTCAGATGTATCTGATAATGTTGAGATCTGGTGAGTCAGGTGCCAAAATCCCTGAACTCAGATGAGTGTTCCTCTAACCATAATTTGGTGTCTCTAGACCTGTGTGGCAGTGCATTGTCCCGTTGGAAGAGGCCAAACCCACCAGAATGAATGCAGGACGTGAACGGGTGTTACTCACATAGCGTTCACCTGTCAGAGACGTTTGTAGATGTTCCAGGGGTCCCATGGAATATCTACCAACCTGGCACTTGGTAATGTCGTTGGTAATGGCACTTAAAACTATGTGCACATTTACAGGGCATTGCAATAAAATCTATCTATTTATTTATTTGATCATTAAAGAAGTCTAAAACGTTGCCAAATCTACCTTAAATCTAAACAAGGTCATAAGGCCACCCATGTGTTCCTATCCGCTATATACCTAAAATTGCATTATTTCCCATTTATTTAGAACCAAGAATTACTGCACTATTAATTGCTATAAGTAAAATACACACAATGGTATGAATATAATCTGAGGCTGATTTCTTTCTAGCCCAAACTGCCTACTTCACTGGTACATCACTAAAATGCCCGAGAAATTGCCCGAGATACACAATAGTACACAAGTAAGTAAGTATGTAAAGTTTATTTCTAAAGCACACCACAGGGGCAGCCGTAGCCTGAGGCTATGCAACCGGCCTTGTGACTAATAAGTTGTGATCCCCTGTAACCAAAAAGACATAACTAAACTGCCCTTGAACATGGCACTTAACCTTTCAACTGCTCCCCATGTGCCATGAATATGGGCTGCCCATTGCTCCGGGCAAGTGTGCTCACTGCCCCCTAGTGTGTGTTCATTAATGTGTGTGTTTCAGTGCACGGATGGGTTAAATGCGGAGGTCAAATTCCTTCCTTCATCTCAAAACCCTATAATTTTGGGCAGGGTGCCAATCCATCGCAGGGTACCACACACTCACACACGCACACACTCACACACACACTCGCACCTAGGGCAATTTATCACATCCAATTTGCCAACCATGTGTGTTTTTCAGGGGGTGGGAGGAAAGTGGAGCTCCTGGTGAAAACCAACGCAGACACTGGGAGAATACAGCAAACTCCTCATAGACAGAGACCAGAGCAATGATCGAACACACACCTGAGAAACCTGGAGCTGTGTAGCACACATACACACTACCTGCGACACCACTGCACTGCCCCTCACATTGTAGTATTATAAAAAAATAAATAAAATAGAAGAAATTTAAAAAACAAAGAGAAACATGCCAGCAACAAGATTAAAACCAAGGGAAAATACAGAAATACAGAGGAGACAACAGACTGGAAGGTCAGAGGGTCAAAAAGACCAGGGATTATAAAGGTACATTTAAAAGCAAGCTTAAGGAATAAGAGATAGTTGCTGTCTCCATCACCTTTTAGTTTTAATCATGACTATACTACATAAAAGATTTGGATTTGTAGTCAAATCTAACAACCCTAGGGCGACAGTGAATAAGTCCTGTGATATAGGATGGGTCCTGGACATAAAGAGCCATAAAAACAATAGCACATGTAATCACAAAGAACACTGATTTAGATTCTCACACACTGATTTTACAAAACTGAGCTTAACAAAAGGTTATTGGATTCCCCAACATTCAAATCCAATCAATCAAAATTTAAATAACACAAAGGAACAAATAAGAGAAGAAACGTTTTGTGCGTTTTGAATGAAAGTGCTGATCAAAGTGAAAGTGAACTATTTGCCTACTGTGATTGATAGTACGTGCAGCATCATGCCTGCTATGTGGAAAAGACGTGACATGATCATAAGTCTGTTTACTGGTGAATGTGTTCCTGTGCATAAGATATATGATTTATTTTATATTATAACTGGCATAGCAACTCTTCTTCAGCACCTGTCCAAGAATGTCAGTGCATAACAAATTTAATTTAAATTGTAATTTAAATTAGAAGATGATAACATAGAAAATTAATTCATACAATTATTTATAGTAAAGAAAAACTGGTACACCAGGCTAATTCTTGGTACCAGGGGTTCTATGGAATGATGCCAGCTAACCAAATTATAAAGCCACCACCAACCTGCACCTGTTTTTTTTTTTTTTTTTTTTTTGCCTGTACTGTTTTTTTCTGGTTCATGCTGGATTCTGATCAGTTTTTATGCATATGATAAGACTCTGCTATAAGGGTATTAAGGCAACGTTTTTTAGACCTCCTATTCAACATCACAACCACCAGTCAGTGCCTGTGTGGTGATTTAACCCTAATATGACTTGCTGACATGAGACAATGCCCCTTTCTAACCTTTCAACTCTTTTAAAACCTATCCATCCTATTTGAACCTTTCCTTTTTCCATGCCAACATCCACCATTATAGCCTTGTCAAAAACCGAATGAGACGATGCCAACTTTTTGTCATTGCCTTGTTTCCTCAAATCAAGAGAATCAAGAGTCCTCCCTCCCAGTAGGGACCAAGAGAAGCCAAGAGCAGCATGCTGAAACGTGTCCCTCGCTGCTTCTTTCACCGTCTGCATAATAACCAGCTACGCAGGGATTCTCTCTAAGAAAGAGAGTTCCTGGTAAGTAGAGCAGCCGAGCTTCTCCGGAGACAGACAGAGACTCCAGCAGGAGAGGGGAAATCAAAAGTTAAATTATAAAAAGAAACAAAAACAGCAGAGTCTTGCTGGTTTAATGATAATTTCAGGAACTGTTCAAAAGGATGCTCACACAATCACATAACAAGAGGGCCGAGGAGGAAAAACAGAATTATTTAATTACCTCCTATGAGTAATACATTTTACTTTTTCTGTGCCCTACTTTAATGAAGATCTCATTCAAGTTAAAATCATTTATTTAGTTTTTTTTTTCAGTTCCTTTTTCAGTTGGTCAGGCATTGTTAGAAAAATATGAAGGCAAAATGATCCTGCAGGAATGTTCTGTATTTAGGGCACAGCTGAATGGGCATAGCACGTTGTTGCAGTCCAAATATGGCTGGGTTTAGGCACACGAGGGTCAGTTATAGCAGTGGCAAATGTGTCATGGGCCAAAAGTGGCCTTACTTTGAGCAGCCACATTTAAGGTTTTTGCGGTATTTGGAATCGAAGCCAAAAACGGCTCAAATGCAACCAACCATATCTAATGCCTGTGCTGCATTTCAATTTTGGGCCAAAAATGGCCCAAGTGTAAGTTCTGCTCCATATCATGCCTGAAATATGGTCTCATCAAGGCTGAGTTGTGGCTGTGTTCTGGCAGCCAGATCCGGATGAGTTCATAGCCGTCATTCCGAAGCGGTATGTGGGCCAGATGAAAATGAGAAGCATAGGCCAGCGCTGGGCCATCATTCATCTACTGGGCCATCGTACAAGTGACTGTCAGGACACAGGACAGTCACACCTAGAGTAACCAGTTCACCTACTGTATATCCATGTTTTTGGAAAACACCAGAAAACCAGGAAGAAGCCATACAGACGCTGGAAAAACGTATGCAATTACATACAGAGAGTAAAGTGGAGCTGTATGGCTTAGCTGCTGCACCACTATGACACCTAACTTCATTTATTATCTACATTTATGTAGTAAAATATTTCTAGTACAAAGCAACAATGACCATAAACACACTACAAACCTGGGAATAAAATGTTTAGAGTGTGATAACTCTTTACTGAACTGACATAATCACAAGATCCTGTCTCTGCTCAATTTCTTACAGGATTGTGGAAGTGATATGTGATTGTGATGGATGCTCTCGGCTTTGTGTAATTATTATAAGTGGTTATTGTTGTCATTACTGATGGTTTATATCACTTTTATCACTGTGTCTACCCTCGTAGGAGTGTGATTAATAACCGCAGTTCTGCAAACACATTAAGGAAGGCTTTCCAGGAGGAAGCCGTTCTTGCTTAACTGACCAGTTTCTGAAATCTAAAGATGTTGGATTAACATAATGTATAAATAAGTATTAAATTATGTAATAATGGACGACATATAGAGAACGACTGACCAAGAGCTGTTTTATTATTTATAATAATGATTACAATTATATTTATTCAATAATTATGTCATTATATTCATCATCTTCATGTCACAATAAAGGTTCCATGTTTATGTTTGTATCTCACTTGACATTTGTGAACATACAAATTGCTGGACATAAAATTTCAATTATGTCAGTGACATTAAAACTATAATTGTTAACAATTTTTGGTTTATTTTTAAAGTAGTTTATTTTAAATTGGTTATCATTAAAATACAATTTTAAATACTTTTCTCAGTCTAATCTTTTGCACCTCACATGGAGGTTTAAGATGAAAGTGAAAGTGAAAGTGAACTGGTTGACCTACTGTGCTTGCACAGTGAGAAATTTGACCTCTGCATTTAATCTACCCATGCAGTGAATGCACACACTAGGTGACAGTAAACTTGCCTGGAGGTGGGGAACAGCAATTTATCCACCTAGCAGCAATTTATCCAGAGTATTCCAATCTACATTAACTATCATATATTTAGAAGGTGGGAAGAAACCTGAGAACCTGAAGGAAACTCAGGGAGAACATGTGACACCCAACACAGAGAGTAACCTGAGCTTAGGATTGAATCAAGAACTGTGAAGCAAAAACATTGCCCACTGTAGCCAAGAATATACAATTACAGTTAAATGTAGATACAATTTTATTATAGCTTATGAACTATTTGTGCCACAGTTAAGGCAAAAAAAGTACAGAATGGAAATTCAACTAGGAAAAAAAGGTTTAACTAAATCTTAAGTCAATACTCAGGTAAAAAAACAAAAAGTATGTTCGTTTAGTATCTGGTAATAAAACATCAACAGTATTTAATTAGTTTATGTGTTAATATAATGCAAGACACTAGCTGAGGCTCATTTATATTAAAATTAATCTCACACCGTTTCATTTACATTTTAAACAACCTTGTCTGCATTATAGTGTAAATAACATACATGAATAAATCCGATTTATTCTATTTAGTGGAAGTAGACACTGTTGGATGACGCTGTTGGATATCACCATATATACATAGATATATACTGACAGTTTCAAGTGTATGCAATCTGTCCTGTCTTCAGGAGCAACCTTGAGCTGTTGATGGAGATGACAGGACATGCCGCCACTTCTCGGTGACCTTGCTGAGACATAAACACACCAGCTGGCCTGCGGTGACGATTCTTAGATACAGTATCTGACATCTTCATTTGTCTTATCCATTTTCTTTCCACGATGGTGGTGTGACAAAGCACTCAAAGGATCCTCATGGCTTGCTTGTTATCTGATCCCATCAATTACTCTCAATGCTTCTGTCCGGCCCTTCTTATGTCTCTCTTTGTCATCTTTGGGGATAAGGTGTCACATGTGCAATGGAGGGGCCATTTAAGCACACAAGCCTTCTCCATTCTCTCCATACAGACCGGCTGATTTGTTCGGCCCCTGTTTCATTGGGTCATATGGGCACTATATGACTGACTAGTAATGAAAACTTATTTGACAAGGTTGAACGAGCATTCATCATTGTCTGGAGCTGGTTTGGAAAAGCTGTCAAATATCATCAATAGCCTTCATTTTGCTAATTTTAGTGCATATATTTACTGCAGCTCCGAGTTCTTTTATATCATGTTCACTTATTGGCTGACACTTTTATCCAAAGTGACAGAATACAGCTGAGGTTCAAGGGTCAAGGTCCTGGCGTTTGAACTTACAACCTTTTAGTGAGTAGTTAAATACATTAACAAAGTCAGATGGATTTTATTGTCATTCAACTATATACAGCGGTATATAGTACACAGTGAAACAAAACAACATTCCTCCAGCAAACTAAAACAATACAAATTAAAGCGCACATGTAAAAGAAAACGTGCAGTAATGCGAGATAATCGTAATAAATTAGCCAGGGTGGGGGGTGGGGGGACTAATTCAGGTTGATTATAGCATAACCAGGAACTTCAGCCGTAAAGTAAGCGTCTTCATCACGTGGTTGGTCTGGTACAGTGGTAACATCATTGGGATCCTATGTGAGAGACCTGGGTTTAATTCCGGATCTGGGCAGCCAGTCTGTGCTACACCAATAAGGGTCCTTGGGCAAGACTCCTAACACTGTGTTGTCCTACCTGTAATACCAGTAACCCTGTAAGTCACTCTGTATAAGAGCGTCTGCCAAATGCCGAAAATGTAAAATCACGTTATGAACTTAGGGTGCGAGCAAATTTTCAGCTAGGATACAGCAACCCAGGAGCAGAACAGGTTTAGGTGTCTTGTTCAAGCTGCCACTGCTGGACCTTTAAGCAAGGCCCCTCACTGCACTAAGCCATGCTAATCATCTTTGTATCATTATCATTTCCTTAGTGCTGCTGTATTTCACAGCAGTTTTTCTGGCAGTTCATTGTAAATATAAATGGATAACATGTGTCACTGGTGTCATTCATTATTTTCTTATAACTTATAACAGCATGCCTGGTCATGTTTATTTCTTACGTAAATGGAAATATGGGCGCTGTGTATGCCATTTAACATTCCTGTTTTCTGTTGCTTCGAAACTCCCATACAGCAACGGTCAACAAGTTAAACATTGCCACAGCTCCAGGGAATCTTTTAGATCAGGTGTGAGATTGCCATCTTGGCATTGGGTTCTTACTCTACCAGCTTTGACCTCCTATGCTCTCGGTTACCTAAGGTCCTAATATTCACAAAGGTGTCATGTTCAAAAGAGGGTTTTTTTTTTTAGGTTCGGTTTGTAGAGTTTGTCTGTGATCCTCATACAGACAGAGCTATAAATGGCCCCCAGTCTTACAGAGAAAATCACTGTGGGAGAATGAGAGAGAAGGAAAAAGGCAGTTTATCAAAGCCAGCTGGCGGCGTGTGCGCCATCAGAGAGACGGCTGTTAACACTTACCTTGTTGTCCTTCTTCACGCATATGCGCACTGTCTCCAGTGTTTGGGCTGGCCGACCTCCACCGCATTTTCAACGCCGACCAAATAAATAAAGAATAATGGCCGTATTGAGAGTGTATGGTGTACAGCAGATGTCAGTGACTGAAATCAGAGCTTTATCTATTACACACGTATCGTGTGTGTTTTTATTGTCATTCCTCTACAGACATGTATAGTATAGTATAGAATAGGAGTAGACATTGTGACTAGTGGAACAGAATGCAAAATGGAAGACAATATATAGGGTCTGAGGCTAAGGCCAGATGAATTCACAGAGCAGCTGACAGATTGCCAGGTCTGTGCTTCAGGGATTTGACTTGTGAATGAACAAAATAACACAACAGGCTTTAAAAGCCTTCATGTCATGGGTATAACAAAAAATACCTGAGAGACAATAAGCACAGAAGCAAACTTGGTGACAAACTCGAACATGTGAAGGGAAGTCAAATGGAAAGTCAACAATAGATATTTCTGAACATCATTGACAGTGTCAAAGGTCAGCCAAATACACACTAGTTTATGCCGGACTTTTTAAAAAAAAAAAGTTTTAATTATTTTTTAAATATAATTTTATATTATGCGCTTGAGGAAGTGTTTCAGCAGAAAATCTCAGAAGACCCTATAGTGGCACTACTGAGACTAATACCTAATGGTGTAGAGGGAACGTCTAAGAAATATCTCCTAGGAATAATATTTACAGCAGCCTTGTAATGTCAGCCTTGAAATGTATCGCAATTAAATGGTTTGACATGACTGAAGCGCCCTTGAGTAAGCCCCAACTGCTTCCTAGGCACCGTGGATAGGGTTGACCACTGCCCCTAGTGTAAATGTCCACTAGTTTGTGTTTCACTGCACAGACAGGTAAAATGCAGAGGTTAATTCCTCTGTGTAACAAGCACAGTGGTTACTCATTGGTTCACTTTGTACTATAGTACAGAATGTATCTAAAATTAAATAAGAGAAATGAATGGTAAAACTAACTGAAATGGTGAAACACATCATGTGCTACTGTTACGTTTTTCTACTAAGTGTGTATGCTATATTTGCAGGCGGAAACGCGGACGTCTGCATTTTCTAAGACAGCACACAAGTTTTCCGCCATGTTAAAGTCTTCATGACAGAGAGCTTTATGTGTTATGGTTTCTGTGGAGGTTTTTTTTTTTTGCTCTTATTAATTTCCAGACAGGAAAAAAAGAACATCAGATAAGCTGCAACTTTTTCCATTAATGTTTCACAACATTAACAATAACTATAAACCATTAGAAGCTGATGTCAACGGATGTCACAAAATTTTCTAGTTTATAGTTCTTCATTGCTTATATTAGTCTTATGTTTATTTAGAATAACAGTATTGTGATATTACTATTTTATTATTTTTTACTATAGCATTATTTAAAAATGTGGGTTTTTGCCCGTTACTCCAGTTTCCTCCCACCTACTGAAACACACAGTGGGTAAACTGGATGTGCTAAATTGCCCTAGGTGTGTGTGTGTAAGTGAATGAGTGTGTGTATGGATTAGCACCCTGTCTAGGGGGTATTTCTGCCTTTGATTCCGTTGATTCCATTGCTCATTGATTCCAGGTGGGCTCCAGACAAACTTCTTCTGAAACCCCGATGGATAACGTGGAAAGGAAAATGACTGACTGACTGATGTAGATATTATAATATTATATTGTAATACATAACATTACTATATTCAGAGCCGGACCACCCTGTACCCTCACTACGCTTGCTGCGTAGGATCCTGAAAATGATCAAAGGCCGCCTCTTCGCGTTAAGTTATGGAGAGTTAGTGTATCAGCAGAAGATGAAGATGAACTATGAGAGACTGAGCTACTGAAAGAGCGGTCAGGTAAACCTGTGACTGTTCTTCTCGAGGTTGGATTGTTAATAAATCAATAGTAAACAGTATATGAACAGAGCAAAAGGAATATATTTAGAGGTGTCCAGTACACTGTTAAAGGAGGGCTGGTCACAAAGATAATTATGTTAAAACATATATTGTTCTTTTTATATAAATATTGTTTTTTACACCTCATTTTGTTCTGTATATAGCTGTTTATTCTGAAGTCAAAAAGGAAGGAGAATACTAGTGGAGATTTAGATGCAACTGTCAAAAACAAATTGTTACATTTTGACTTACAGAGTACAGGTACGAGGGCCCATAATCAAAATTTTGCATAGGGCCGCAGATAAGTCTGGACCATTTTTGACTAAAGTCTATATATTTTTGTGTTTTACTCTGTGTCAGTATATAACAAAGAATTTTCTTATTGTGTTTTTATGTATAGTTTATATTTAATTCTTTTCTTATAAAGTTGTGCATGTATAAATAGGTATTTTTCTATCTATCTACAGGTGTATTCTTCATCCAAGTTTATATATTTTGTTTTACCTGAACACAATGGTGCATTTTCTTTGTAGGCCCAGTTTTTAAGGACTATTTTCTGTAGTCTACCTTTAAACAATTACATTAAAGTAAATATTTGCCTAACATTGCAGAGATGATGCAAATATAGTTTACAATAAAACAGCAAACCGTCAGCTATTTTTCACCCAGGATTATTTCCTGTTTACTGGTCCTCTCCCAGCTTTACCCTATGTTTCATTTGCTATTTGCAAATACCCAAAACCTCATACGGTTCTCAGGGTTTCTATCAGGTTCTTCTCAGCGGTACTTTAAGAAAACCGGTATTTAAAAGACACACATCCTTGCTAAAGTCCTTCCTGTCTTAATTATTACAGATATCATCATAGCTTTCCTGTACAAAAGCAATATTCAGTCATATCAAGATATCTTCTCAGATAAACGACACTACGTTTTAGTCAGGATCGTTACGTATACACCCTGCAGTGTGTAACCCTGTCCTGTTGTCTTTGACTGTGTGTCTCGCCGCTGCTGCTTCTGCTTCTGCTATTGAACTCTAAACCTCTCAAAAGACTTCTTTATCCAGGCCATACAAAAAGTCTCCCCCACCGCAGCCGCCATTCCCACCATTAAGCCCCTGGACACCCAACCAACCCCCATTCCCCCCTTCCACAAAAAATCTTAAACCCATTAAATGCAGAAGACATCCTTTATGTCGACTATTTGTCACTGCTGGTGTGGTCCGTCAATGCTGTTCACACAATAGATGTGCAAAAAGATTGACCAGTAGCTTTTAAACCTTGTTACCCATACAGGGACAAAGAAACCAGGGGGGAAAACGCACACCTGCGCCTTTATGTTGCCGACTCTTGTTGGCCGATGGCGCATGAGAAATATGAGAGGGCGCATAACACTGTGGGACACGAACGAGATGTTTGGCGAAGTGTTTGTCATTACGGTACACCCACCCTGATTTCCCTAATGAGTATATGTGTGTACGGTATCATTTTAGAACATCATTACAGAGACGGCCTGAGGCATCTCATCACCGCTCGACTCTATCGCAGGCCATTTACACTCATCGAGGATACTATACAGGTATGAAGTGACGCATCTGAAAGGAAATATACTTCATTGTGTTGCCTTCGGGAGCCGAAAGTATGATTTATGCCCAAGAGTCTAATCAGCACCTGGAATGTGTGTGTGTATGTGTGTAAGAGGGCGTGAGATAATCACTAGACCACAACTTCTGCTCTGGAACTGGCTTGGTCAGTCAGCAAAAGAAAGAAAGTGTGGGGATGAAAAAAAAAACATAGAATGGATCAAACCGCCTATAGTTTTGACTTCGCTTGAAAGGCTGCATTTTCCCATGTACACAAGAGAAAACCTGTCCCGGTCCTGGACGCCTGCCAACTTAACATGCTGAGACCAACTGTGATCTGTGTTACATTTCGGCATTAACTGCACTCCCACCGGCTCTGCCAACTATTGATAGCATATCATTGTGTAATTATGGAGAACGCCAGACATATCCACTAACTTTGATTTATGCTGGTAAAATGCACCACGTCGTAGAACTGTGTCGTGTGATCTGATATTTCAGTGGCGCTGAATATGTCAGGGCTTGCTGTTAACTAGCAAATATGTGCAGGATGCTAACTGGAATTCGGACAAGCATGTCATAGGGGCTCTATTATATGGGTGCGAGTCAGTTTAGGCGTGTTTATATGCATGTGTGTGTGTGTATGGAGAAGGGGTTATTTATTTTTTACCCTTCACTTATCTGATGCTGATCAGGAAGTGGTCTAGAGCATTCAAGCAAGATTGTTCTGGAGTATTAAAGCAGGAGGTGTTCTAGAGTATTAAACATGAGCTATCCTAGAGTATTAAGGCAGGAGGTGTTCTAGAGTATTAAACATGAGCTATCCTAGAGTATAAAAGCAGGAGGTGTTCTAGAGTATCAAACATGAGCTATTCTAGAGTATTGAAGCAGGAGGTGTTCTAGAGTATTAAACATGAGGTATTCCAGAGTATTAAAGCAGGAGGCATTCTAGAGTATTAAACATGTGCTATTCTAGAGTATTAAAGCAGGAGGTGTTCTAGAGTATCAAACATGAGCTATTCCAGAGTATTGAAGCAGGAGGCGTTCTAGAGTATTAAACATGAGTTATTCCAGAGTATAAAAGCAGGAGGTGTTCTAGAGTATCAAACATGAGCTATTCTAGAGTATTGAAGCAGGAGGCGTTCTAGAGTATTAAACATGAGTTATTCCAGAGTATAAAAGCAGGAGGTGTTCTAGAGTATCAAACATGAGCTATTCTAGAGTATTAAAGCAGGAG